>BGPR01000001.1:1878556-1949751 GCA_013235015.1 Araneus ventricosus
ATATTTGAAAATCTGGGTTTATAGAGAAAAAATCTAATCACAAAAATAAAACTACACCTTAACAAGAGAAAGACCTACATTCATTTTTTTACATTAAGTTACATAGGAGAGAAAAGTGAATTTGAAATTCCTATTTAATGGTAAATCAAAAAATGCAAACAAGCTCAGAAGCACCTCATGCCTATATAATAATTTTATAAGATTGTATGTGTGAGAAGGTATGTGGGGGTGGGGCAAGCACATATATTTGATGAACCAGTCGTGATCCTCCTCCCTCAACTTCTCTTCCATCAGATCAATTCTAGTAGTATCAGAAGAAAATAGAAAAAATAAATGGCTGTAGTTTTGAACTTTGGCACAATAGGAAAGTGCCTCAAACAGCAAAGTCCTGACTTGCAAAATACGGGGAAAACAGTGTGGGTTTGAAGGGCTCAGCTCTTTCCTGAAATATCCTGAAAACCAAGGGTCTCAGAAGGAAAATACCAACTACAAAACTAAACCACACAGCAACACGGAATCCAGCTATCGACCCCCCCCTCCACCCCCACACTACCACTATTCTAAACACATACAATACTGCCTTTATAAAATTATTATATATGCATGCGGTGCTTATGAAGGTTGTTACTTCGGCATTTTTCATTGATTTTACCATTATAATAAGGAATTTCAAAAATTCTCACTTTTTCAACTCCCTATATCTTCTTAACTATTGATGCTAAAATAAAGATGTAGGTCTTTTCTTGTAGGGAATTTAATGTAGTTTATTTTTGTAACTGAGATTGTTCTCTAGACCACGTAGTTTTCGAGATATTTAAGAAAAACTGAAAAAGCCCCCCTTTAAACCCCCCTGTACCCCCCGCGCAACCCCCACGGGCGTTTAGTATGTTGTTTAGGACAATATCCCCAACAACTGTGCCAAATTTCAAAACTACACCATTTTTTTTTCTATTCGTCGATTTTTGGCCTTCGTTGACTGGACTACTCTACAACTACTCAAGAACAAGAATGCAGACACCTTAACCTTTGTTAGTAGAATTGATTATTGAGTATCTTCCGAAAAGCTAATCCAACAATTCAGGAAATTTTGAGTGATTTATATTGAGTGATTTCTTTAAAGGTTTCTTGCCAACGATTATTCGATTAACAATTCAATTTTTTTTCCTTTTCACATAGCTCATTATGATTCTCTGCAAACTATATCGCATCGTTCAAGCGTTCAAAACGGCAGAGATATGAAACGTTGTATCATCTTTTAAATGGATTCTCTGAACCTATAAAAGCAGGATCTTCGCTCGCCGATTTTGTGTGGAACATCATTCGAAAGGCTATATTTTAGAACTTCGCAACAGTCTTTACACATGCGAATATGATTTGTAACAACCTCTAATTTCTCTCGCCTTTTTGCCAGCCATCTTCAAATTGAGACAATATACGCAAATAGTTTGAATTTATCTAGATTTTGAACAATTATTCCTAATATACTGCAGTAGTATTTTCCTAGGACATTTCAGGAGGACAATGGCATAGATACTATTGTATGCGCTGTGTGAAAATTTTAATCTGATAATGATGTTATTAGCTGTTTCTGAGCCGGCCTGATATCTCTCTTCTACCCAATGCATCTGTGTCATACTGCCATACAGATATCGGCGCTTACGACTGGCAACTCACAGATCTGCTTCAATATGCATTTTGCCTTCGGATACGTTCACAGAAGAGTGATTTGAAGACGTCCACCTTTCATGTCTAATATCTGTTCAGTCAATTTTACTTTTACTCCATGCCATTTAGTTATACAATAAAAAACCATAAAAATTACTGATTTTAGCAAGTTGCTTTTGACTTGTATAGTTTTGTTTAAAATGATTCAAAGCTTTTATCAATATTGTCGTTGTATTAATTACTTTTAAACTTTATTTGGCTTACTATAAACAATTATTCCAACTTATCATGAAGTACAAATCGTACTGTTTTTCTGATGCTTTATAGATATTAATGTAAAAAATTTTAAATGGTTACTTGAAAAATTTGGTGCCATCATAACTTTCCAATCCGAGACACTTCCATATTTTTCAATATATGTTCACATTTTTTTTAATAAATCCATATACAGGGTAATGTGTTTTAAACTGACACTACTCGGAGTCATCTGTAAATCGAACTATCAGCTCAAATGCCACAACATTTGGTAGAGAGACTAAAGAAGACATGGCGAAAAAGACTCTGTAATAAAAAAAATTGTTCCAATAGTCGCCGGTAGGGGAAAATGTGGCGATGTTGTAGCCTACAAAACTGAGAATTAGACAAAGGAATAACAAAGAAGAAACTTTAGTGCAAAACCGCATAATACATCAAATGAACTGTCCCAAAGGGTTACAGAGATGAAATTACAATGCACCATAGCACCAGACATCTTTCAATGTGACCACCTTTCTCCTGGATCACACATTGCACTGTAAACAACATTCTCGACGGCCGAAAATAACATTTCACCAGGAATGATCAGCGCAGTCGGTAATACGTTGTCCTTAAGGTCATCAACGTCGGGACCCTACCCAGATAGACCTTAGACTTCAAATAACCCCTGAGGAAGAAGTCGCATGAATTTAGATCCTCAGAGAATGGACATGGAGAATGTTGTGTACAGGATGCAATGTGTGGTCCACGAGATGGGTGATCACATTGAAGGGTCATCACATGCCCTCTCAGAGGAAGTAATTTCATTGAATAAAGAACTATGGTGCACTGTAATTTCATCTCTGTAACCCTTTGGAGCAGTTCATTTGCTGTATTAAAGAGGTTTTGCACTGAAATCTCTTCTTACTTATTCATTTGTCTAATTCTCGGTTGTATAGACGACAGCAGAGTCATATTTTCTGTAACGGCGACTTTCGAAATTAATTTTTTATTATTACAGAATCCTTTTTCCATGTCGTCTTTAGTCTCTCTACCAAATTTGGCGGCATTTGAGCTGATAGTTCGAGATACTGATGGCTCTGAGTAGTGTCAATTTAAAAAAATCACCCTGTACATACTCAATTAAAAAGTTTGTATTCAAAGTAATTTTATATACAAAGCATTACCTTAAAAATGCAATTAATAAACTTCAAAGAAAATGCAAGAAAGAAATTTTATTTCACGTCTTGTATTTATTATTTTCAAAACTAAAGGATACAATTTCTTTAATTATAAATGAAACATCGCCTGTCTTCTTTAATGCTGGCTGATGTGCAATAACTTGATATATTTCCGTCACGTTTATTAAAGTTTATCATTATTCTCATTAAAGCAGTTCGATTAAGAATTCCTTGAATTTTATATTACAGTCTGCCTCTATATCACTCTTTTTTTCATTCTGACTTAAATTATCGACTTCAAATTAGAACCGCCTTTCATTTCACCAACAAAATTAAATCATAATCCAAGATGCAACTATTCCTATATTAAGACTTTTTCCTTGTCAGTCATTTTGACTGCCACTCAATTTATTTGACTGCGTAAAAACAATTTTCAATTATAGGAAAATTTCTTTTTTCTCGTTTCAACTGCCAAATTACTATTTTTTTACAATGTCTTGCTTTCATCTAGATAATCCACTAATTAACATGGTTGATAGATATGATTTTTTAAGTCTTTATCGCAGTTTGACAGGATTCATAAAAATTCAATTTTTATGTTTTTCCTTTGAGGAATATCATAATGAAGCTCTGAAGGAAAGGAAGTGCGGTGCGTGATAATTTTTCCGAGATGATGTTTTGATGAATTTTTTTTCATCTATTGTTATTCTTTCGTCATGTAAGCAAGTTTTCAGGATAAATACTGCATACATCTGTATTAGCTACATTACATGTGGTTGTCGGATATTTTCTGAAGCATATCCTAAAGAAAAAGACAAAGGATAAGAAAATTATGTTTTTAAACGTCAAATATAGTTTCTTGGTAAAATGAATGTAAATCTGAGATCATCAGCAATTTGTTTTTAGTATGAAAATTTTTTTAAGAAATCTTATGTAAAATATGATTCTAGAAGTCTCTACAAGTGGTTGATTTTTTAACACATACGCGGGAGCAACTGTAGAATTATGAGTACCAAATGAGGATTTTAATGATAGGGAAATTTTAACGGAGACTTTCTTTTTCACTTATGATAAAACTGAAATCACGAGGTATTTAACCTTATGCTGTGCACTGACGCGTATATGCGTCATTTTGGTGCATCTAATTATTTTGACTAATTTAGTATTAAATAAATAATTTACGTATATCCTGTGAAATAGAAAAGTCTACAATAAAGAAATTTTAATAAAACAATGAGAATTTAGTCTGTTAACTTCAATAAAAAATTTAGTTCAAAATAATATTAGAAAATTATCCCTGTAACCTCATACTGATTTATACATAGGACACTACTTCTTTTTAAAACTCCTGCAGCGTTAGGTTGAGAATTAAATAATATATATTTTTTTTCATTTAAATACTACCTCCAGTTCAATGATTGAAGATCTGAAAGAATTTATTGTTATAAACTTTAGAATTTACTAACTTCCATAAGAATGAGTTAACAAACAGTAGTAGTACTACTCTTTGTTCAGTAACACTAGGTTTAACTGAAGAAAAATAAAAAATTCAATAACTGAAGTTATGCTTCGATCATTAAAGGTCTAGCAATGTTGAAATCTTAGACATCAGATATATGTGAGTTGTAAGGCAAAAGCTTTGCTACATTATGCCAAGTTTGTGTTAAATCTCAAGAAAGTTTTACAAAACTACTTAGATGTAGTTATCTATTTAGGTCAACAATTAAAAATGCTAAACAACTTGTCTTTTACATAATATTTTTTCAAAGAATGACTGGGCGTATTTTATGTCATATGAATTACATTTTCACACATAAAGATAATGCAATGAAGTTGCTAATACAATTATCTTTTTCATGCAGAAGTCTCTTAAACATTTTAAAGCGAAATAGGTGGACCTTTTAATATTATAATCTTATTCAAAATGACAGGAGTCTTCAGTTCTGTATTGATTAGTAACTATTTTTTTATAAAGCCTATTCCTGTTTGTCCTTATCAAATAAAATCAATAAATGTTTTATTTTATAAGAAATTATAATGATGGTTTTCAACATGGAAAATATCTTTTTAGAAAACTTGTTTCAGAAATAATATCAATACAGAACTTAAGCCACCAAGCCTTAAAAATTTAATAATCTTATCGATTAGTCAGCGATAACGAGTTATGAATACTTTATGAGAAGAAAAAGTGGAAGTATTGTTGCCCAACATTTACTCGACGAATTCATCGCATTTTTGAATTTTTAAGATGATATTCAAGAATCAAACTTTTTGCTTCCATGCTAAATAGGCATTAGCTCTTTCAAGATTTCAAAGCACGAACTATATTTTTGTATCGATCTAGAAACGAACAACAATTCAGATTTGAAAGAAGTTTTAAGCATTTGGATAAAGAAAAAATATAAACAAAATTTCTTTTAAAACTTGACTTCACCACTGCCCGATGAAAAATTTAATAATACACTGTCTCCCCTTTTTACGCACTTTTTTCGTCCACATTCAACCTTTTTTATGTACGCTGAGGGCCAGGGAGGGAGATCCTAAACTGTGAGGCATTATTCGAACAATGCTCTGTTCTTTTAGAATAAAGCTGTAGCTGAGAGCGTCCCTGACAATGACGGTTTTCTTTTATACTTACGCACGTACCTGCTTTCATATTGGGAGATCGGCTCTTACGGAAAATGACTTTAATTTTTTCCTTCAAAGAAATGCCCTAGCAGCATTTTGTTTAAGAGTGGTTGAGGGAACGTGTTTAGAATAATGTTATTTGCGTCCTGTTCCTTTCTTAATAGGGCAGGAGTTTCCAACAGGCATTACCTGAAATGAGATGATCTCCGCTCGACTCAAAATTATGAAATGAAATAATTCGAACCCATTGATTTTTCAGACTTCTTTCTGAAAGAGATTACGGAATGGTAAAATAAATATTTAATCATTGTGTTTATAACAGTTTAAACTATATACCGTTCAGAAAGTATGTAGTAAATTTCAGTAATATGTATTATTCACTTATGTGCACAAACAATAAAAGGAAATTGATACTAACTAACTAAAAGCCTTTCAAAATTATGAAATGAAATATAATATTTTTCAAACTTATGAAATGAAATATAATATTTTTCAAAATTATGAAAAGAAATATAATATTTTTCAAAATTACGAGACGAAATATAATATTTTTAAAAATTATGAAATTAAATAATTCGAACCCATTGATTTTCAGACTTTTTTCTGAAAAAGATTACGGAATGGTAAAATAAATTTTCAATCATTGTGTTTATAGCTATTTAAACTATATACCGTTCAGAAAGTATGTGGTAAATTTCAGTAATATGTATTATTCATTTATGTGCAAAAACAATAAAAGGAGATTGATACTAACTAACAAAAAGCCTTGAATTCTTGAAAGACCATTTGTTAAATTATTGAAAAACAATTTAAATAATGTGCGGATGTTTGTATCTTAATAAAGAGTGTTTACCTTGGAAACAATTACAAGGAATGCTATTGCTCGGAAGGGGAACTGTTTATTAAGTAAATTTTTTCGACTCAAAGTTATTATAATAATTTTTAATATGAAATTTACTGTCTAAAAATAAAATTATTTACATTAAAAAAGGATTAATTTCCAATGCGAAAATTTCATGTTTTTTCAAAATTTATTGTCTATTTTTCTGCGTTAAGAATTGAAAATTATGACTTCCAATTGCAATTTCGATGTATTATATAAACTTCATGCAGCAATTATACAATGTATCCAGCGATAAAATATTATTTGTTCTATAAAACAAATAAGTACGAAGAGATATTCGTGATTACAAACATTGGAGAATATGAAGCGGCCATATTTGGTGTCCCGGTGCACAGTTTAGAAAGTCTTGCAGAGAAAAATATCTTATTCCGATATGGAATATTTGGGAGAAACTACGTACACCTCGAAGCTTCCGCTTGTTTCTCCGTTTATTTGAAAAAACTTGCTTTTATTGAAATTACCAATGTTCAGAAAGGTATACTGTCGTACAAGTTATCGTCATTGACAAAAAATGATGTTTTACTAATTATTTAATGCTTTATATACATAAATCGGTTATTTTAAACTGAAAAACACTTGAAACTTATCTTCAATCTTCTTGAAACAGCCTTCTAGTAATCTGATAATCAAAGTATTTCAAGGAAATTAAAGATCCTTTTCTTAAAAATATATCTCAATGCATTTCTGCAAATGATATTCCAAAAACTTCTTTTTAATATATTATACGCAACTAATTCAGAACCAACTTGCATTTCAAGGTGTCACTTAATCCCCTCGATATTTTCATTTGTAGTTTTACATGTGATTATTTGGTTTCTTAAGAGTAACTTAGAAATGGACTTGCGAGTAAAGATCCCTGTTATTATCTTTCGATTAATCCCTTTGGGACGAGCGCCGCATATGTGCGTTTGCTCTAGATTCTCCTCAGGGCCGAGCGCCGCACCTGTGCGTTACGGCTAAATTGACTCTGTGGGCCGAGTGCCGCATATATGCGTTGGGCTTTTGGAACAAAATGTTTTCTATCAGATGGCGTTACTATTCCATGTTTCTTTCAAAATATTGGTCCAGTATATTAATATTTCTTTCTCCGAGGTCAGATTGTAGTCGTTAATTTTTTGTGAATCATTGGATTAGAATTATTGGATTTTCGGGATATAAACAGAAACACGTGTTAGAAAGTGTAAAGAGAAGCACATGCCAAAGAGCTCTTTAAAGGTCGAATGAGGCTTGCGCATTATCTTTTTTCTTATGAGTAGATACACAGCAGAACGGTAGCATCTAAATTAGCTAGGCCTTTAGAGAAACTCTTTCCACGTTTATCGATATATAAAAGTGAAGAATGGTGAAGGTTTGTTTTTTGCGTGTGATGTATCGCTTTGCAACTCTAATATATGACTAAAATAGCATTTTAAATTATACCTTTAGTATTTTTTCATATTTGAGACCAGACAACAAAAAAATAACATTTGAAAAGGTGTAAAATAAATAATATTTTTTGAACAAAAAATTAAGAAATTAAACATTCACTTTCATTGAAAAATAAACATTTTCTTCCTGATTAAATTCTCTTTGTAATTATAGCTAATGACTACTTTATGAAAATAACCTTCAAGTTATATAATTTCAAATAATATTTTTGGAAAAAAAGCACTTAAAAGCCAGAATAATTCAGCTGTTAATCCAATGAAACAGAAGAGAAAGAAATAGAGGTAATTATTATTTGTAATTAACAACTGCTGCCGAATAAAAACCATAGCTTTTCATTTCATATGATTTAAGAATATGTAAGAAATACGGAGCTCCTACTTACGCAAGACACAATATTTAATGATAAGAATATAATCTCTGCATAAAGGGCGAAGACAAGCTTTACCAATACGAACGAATGTGTACATCTTTAATAACCTTTGAAAAAAGTTTTCGAGACATTTGAACTGATTACATTTTGTTTGGCAAGAATAATATTTAAGGAAAACACAACTCAAACCTTGATTCTATTTAACTTAAAAATAGACAGTGATGATTTATTCGATGAAGAGTAACCTTTTGGCAGATGCCTTTTTAAGGTAAGTATGATCAGAATATGTTTGTATCTGAACTTATTTCTGTAGACGCAAAGGATATGAATTATTGAACATGGTAAATAAATGAAGAGATTATCTTTTTTTTCCGTAGTTGGAAAAATTTAGTTTGAATTTATTATTTTACGCTTGTTGAGTAAATCTTTTCCAGATTTGAGAATTTATCAAATTTTCATCTAACTGAAGGAAACAACTGCCTTGGCATTCTTTGAACCAATTTTAAGCTACTTTTTATAAATAAAATATTTTATCATTAATGATAGAAACCTATAATTATAATCTTTCGCTTAAGTCTTATAGCAATATTTAATCAAATAATGTTCAGATTTACACAACAATAACTATAAAAGCATAAAAAATTTCCCTTACAATTGTTTTCTCGTCTTTCCTAAGAATCACTTTGGCTCTTTCTTAGAAATATGGTTGACTTAATATTACATAAAGGACATTTGGATTAAATGAAAGGACGAAATTATTCTTTTACTACATAATACATAATGTCACAGTATTTTATGCTCAGGAATTAAAATATTACTGCAATATCAAAAATAACAAGTTCAGACATCTATATGAGACACAAATGTATGTGGATCTATATGAGACACAAATGTATGTATTTGCCCAGCTGGGGCAAAATTTATTATAAAAATTTTCTAATTCATAATGCCACAGTATTTTATAATCAGTGATTAAAATATTACTGCAATATCGAAAAATTACAATTTTGATCGAAGGATAGTTCAGAGAATTTTTTCACTTTTAAAACTCTGCATGTATTTCAAAGTAACTTTCAGAGGTTCACAAAGCAGCTTCCTAATACACAGAAAAGTCGAAGAAACGAAAAAAAATTAAAGGTTACTTCACTTTCAATGAAGAATATTACGGAAATAAATCAGAGTTCACAACTACCTCTTCCAGTTTAAGAGCTCGAGTCTTGTTTTGCTTGTCCACTTTTGGAAAAACTATAGAAATAAGTCTACTTGAGAAGTTGGGCATAGTTTTCATGCCCTTATTTCTTGGGAAAAATAACAGGAAGATGAAAGTACGGCCAATACACGTGAGAAATAACTAACATAAGGGTCAGATATAAAAGAAGTAAGTCAGGAGCAAAGAAAATATCTTTCATTTCTACTGGAGCTAAGTTACGAAACTCCATCGGTCGAATAATAAGGAAGATCTATCGATTTAGCCTCCAATCAAATTAACCACATGCTAAGAAGGGAATTCGAGACACATATATTAGATATGTTTAGGAAAGGATATGAAAACAAAACCAGTCGTGTACTTCAAGAAACATCGGAGGTCACTGTTAGAAAACTCTCTCTCTGCAGTGAAAAATAACCTTCGATATAAACTGAATGTTTGATAAGATTTCAAAATTAATATTTTACTAAGATTTTTTTTATTTATAACTGAAATTCTATTCCAACAGTATTCTTATTTTTCACATAAAATCTGAAATTCCTATCGCTGTATTATCTATTAAAATTGCGTTGAGATATTAATTATCAGATCGAGACAGGTGCAAAAGCCCTAATAACCTCTAAACATTGGATCTCTATAATCATCACGTAATTTAAAATGGAAATTAAGTGCTTGTTAATCAAACTAAAACGTTCCTATGTCAATTCATATTGTTCTCATTAAGTTAGCTTTAACTAAAGAAAATTTCAGACACGTGAAACAATTGAATCAAATGTGGAAGCATTTTTAAAATTATCGTTTTTTTAATATCACTAATAACAATTTTTAGAATGAGGATATTGAAATTTGGATAAGTTAACGTCTTCTTGTTTGATGACATGTGTTATAATCGACCATTTTATTTAAATTTCTGTGTTATATTTTTAGATTACGAATTCAAATAAAATTTACTTGTACATCTAAGTCTGTTTTAAGCGCAATGCGTTGTACTTGAAAGAATCAAGCAATGAATGTTGACAAGTGATTATGAATCCAAGTTCTATTTAGACCTCGAAGTTTAATCAAAGAAGAATATTTATTGTGAGGAAAGTAACTTCTTTTAAGTCGTGTTTTAGATATTGAATGCATTTCTCAGATCTCTTCTATTAATTTTCATCTACACTATTAAAATTCAACGTGTATGTGAGGCTATCTTCTCACGAACAGTTGAACGGAAAAGCGCGCCGAAAGTACCAAAAGATAGGAAATATTTCAAGGAATCCGTTTTGACCATTTAAATTCCGAAATTGTAATTGGTAAAAAAGGTATTAATAAAAATTAATTTACAACAATATTTTTCATTGTTACAGCGCAATTCAAACCGTTTTTATTGTTAAACACTGCGTGTTTCTCTTTCATTGTTGAAAACTGCAACAATACAATATGGATCCCTCCACAAAGCAATAATGCAATATGGATGGCGTTGTGTGCGGTGTTTGGTAATTGATACAAAGAAACAGGGAATATTAAATCGCTCAAATAAGGCTTTTACTAAAAATGTTGTTTACAGTGAGGTTTTCCTTTGATATTGAGTCGAGGAGTCGGACTTTTTTGGAGGAGTTAGAGTCGGTTAAAAATGACTCCAGCATTATTTTCCCGTAACCAACTCTGACCCAGCAGTTATTACAATGACACGTGACCTCACTTCTTTTCTTCGCCAGAGAATGATGCATTATTCGAGGTAGTCCGTGCAACGCCGGGCCACGCAGCTGGCATATTTACAAATGTTTAATCATAATTAAATTCCAGTTTTTATGCGAGGATCAGTTAGAATTCGTTCCTTTATGCCTTCTTTCATAACTCTGAATTCCATTCAGAACTAAGCACAGTCAACAAGTTTCAAAACCCTTTTGTTTTGTTCGTGACTAGATATAATAATGATCCTTTGACAAATATCTTACATCCATTAGCTTAAACTATAAAGAAATATTTTCATTTTTCATTTGGCGAGTAAAGACCAGATGTTTAGCAAATACAACTATATCCTCTTCTTTTCTTTCCTCTATTTTGTCCATTTGTATTTGTAAGTTTATAAGTTTATATACATTCACTTACTCACGTAGAAGCAGAGCGATCTATTTACTCCTTTACTCAGAATATACGATATCTCATTGCTTTGTCCCTATCTTCTTACCCACCAAGGGAGAAATTTTATTTTCTGATTTAAACCTCTCGCTCAAATTGGTCCGATATATTTTTTTATCCTTTCAGATTTTTATTTCAGCTGGAAGGGAAAAAAACCATGCGACGTTTTTTTTATTGTTGTTGGAGTCCAGGAGTCGCTTAGAATTTCTCTTCTTTCTCTGTATTCCTCTTTCTCCCTTACATAAGCTACTTCCCTTCAAAATTCAGCATACACCGTATATGGGTATACATTCGGCATACAGATACATTGAACCTTTCAGAAACTGTGAGCTTTGTGAACCTGAGCTCCCGTAGACACGAAAAAAATTTCTTTTAGAAAGCGTGAGAGAGCTCAAACGTGTTTCCTATACCCTTTATCACCTCTTGCAGCTCAGAATCGAAAGAAAAAGAAATAGTTATCTAAACATAACTGTACAACAATTTCAAATGGCTCACTGTTATTACATTTTTTCTATGGTAGAATAAAATAAAATAGGTATAAATGTAGTTGAAAGCAAAAGTTAAATTCGAATAAAATAAACTCCAAATTTAAAGGGATATAAAACCCACTGTAAAACTCTCACATAAACTCGATTGAGGGGTCATAGAATTTCCCAAAATGCAGGCATTCTTCAGCCAAGGAAAAGGAAGTTGAAAGTTGTACCAAACAACAAATTGTGAATTGTTGCTTTGTAATTAAGCTATTATGAACGCAAGCTGATATCATATTACTACAACAATAAGCGTGCTAAACTGAAAACACCAAAATTGTTGCTAATTAGCTTCAATTTGTTGCTAATTAATATTAAATGGCTGCTAATGAAATAGAATTGTCCCTTTTAATAAAGCTCGATAATTTATCAACAGAACGTAAAAAGCGTTTTAGGAAGAGAGTTGGTGTTAGTAAATTTTATTCCAGAAAAGGAACTTAAGAATAGCATTAGAGCACTTTGTACCTGGCTCTCTATACTGAAAACACACTTCACAGCAGGTAAAAATCAAGTAAGTGCCATGAAATCTGTAAAAAAAAAATCATAATTAAGCAGCATGTCGGCATGAGTAAACCAGATGGGTAATAATTAGGAATTGGGTTATATTAAGGTTAGAAATACCGATTTTGTTCTCATATCTTGTATTTATTATATCCTTAATAAATATTCTTAATTATTACTGTTGGGACAATTGCTCTAGATATTGGATCGTCGGGAAATAGTTGATACTCATTCTTTTGACTATATTTTATTAGAAAATATCCTCAGACTGCTTTTATATAACAAAATGTTTTAAATACTCTTACTTTTATAATGATACGCACACTTAATCATTGAAGCATACAATAATTTATTATTACATACAAATACTTAAACGTAAGGATAATACATAAGTGCTTTTAAAATTCCCATAATATTTATTATGTAAAGGTAACTTTATATCATTTCTTCACAAGACTGAGTTTTTATCTTCTTTTACTTGCTTAACAGCACAAAAGTGTTACACTATTCATAATTAATCAGTTTATTAACCGCAAACATAATATGAAATTCAATGCAGAAATAAATAATTGTCGGCAGACTGAGTATCATATGATGGTATTAAGTGTTCCATCCTGCAAGATATTGAGTTCAGTGTAGGGTTTCCTTTGCGAGTCCTTTCCATCATTGGTTGCGTTTTCTCCATTTTGATCACGAATTCAGAATTTTCTTTTTAAACATAGTAAGTTTTATGTACAGTTATAGCTAGATTAACCCTGTGCGGACAGGTAACTTTTTAGAACTCTGAGATCAGGTGGCGCACTTTATGCGCCATCTCGTTTCTTCCAACACAACACTTACTTAATTGTACATAACTTTATTTTCTATGGTGTAATAAGATTAGACGTTGAATGGATGGATGATACAAACATTTGTGTTCGAGTTTGAGTCTCTATATTCTCCGAGAACTGGATTATTCTCCAAGTCAGTTTCAGAATCAGTTTTTAGGTCACTGTACTCAGTCACTTCTCCATCGAGATATAATGCATCAGATTCGCCCTCAGCTGCTATTTCCTTGCTTATTTCTTCGAAAACAGCCGAATATTGCTTTGTAGGGATAATTTCCCTCCGTTTCGTGATAGCCAGGTTGGGTTATGGAGAGCGTTTCATGCACTTTCAAGTCCGATCAGACCGAACTGACTGATTCACTGTCAGTGGAAACTATCGGAACAAGTAGGATGAATGTTAATACGACGATAGACTGGTGACGGGCTGTCTACATTCGATAGTTTTTATTCAACTTCTGATAAACACCCACGGGCGCACTCTTTACGCCTTACCTGTCCGCAAAGGGTTAAGCAGCTTCGGCGGATGGGTTTCCAATTATCTATTTCCAGGAACCAACTTTCCTAATCTATGAAAGCAGAAGAGAGGTCGTCTATTACAGTTTTGTTTTCAAATATTCCATAAAAAAAACTAATATAGCATTATAATAGAATAAAAATAAAAATTAATACAGCAGTCATATGGATCCTTTAAACACACTTTAATGGAAATCAATAAGACACAGAAGCTACTCATTTCTATATAAAGTGTATTTAATGCATTTAACAATTCTACTAATGAAAATTGCATTTCTGTGCCCAATAAAGTATGTCCATACACATAAAATGTGGAAATTTCAATACCAAAATTGTTTTCAGAGTACTTCTTAAGTGAATATAATTTTTCCTTTTATCTGATTTTGTCTCGCTCATTTTAAAATTATTTATAACCTATTATTTTGTGCATTGTTTATAAGAAACTTGTTAAAAAGTCGAGCTTTAAAAATTTTTTAGGAACTGAATGTCTGAATTGTGTATGTTACCGCCAAAGTTTGAAATCCGGCATTCTATAGAATGCCTAGGCATTGTATATAATGCCTAAAACTAGCCGGCAATGTATGAAATGATTTATATTTCACACATTTCTTAGGCATTCTATACAATGCCAAATGACAAACCGGCAAAGTATGAAATAAATCGCCGATATGATTATATAAGAAATAAAGTAAAGTGCAATTCAAAATTAAATTATTTGCTTCCTTGATGTAATAAGTAGATTCACAATTTATTTTGTTTTCTTTAATAAGAAAGGCATAAACTTTGATGTGAAAACTTTCATTTTGCTTTACGAATTTTGAATAAAAGATTTTTTAATGGTACTCTTTTATTATTTTTTCTAAATAGCATTTGCATTTCTGAGGAATGCACGCCTTTTGAATAATAGCCTTATTATGAACTTTTTTTCATACTTTGCTTAAATAGCATTTGTCATTCTATAGAATGCCTAGGTATTATATACAATGCCTAGGAAAAGTATATAATAAACCTCATATTTCATACTTTGCCTAAAAACGCCGGCATTTCACACATTGCCGGTAACATATACACTACACACAGATTTCAAGCATTGGTACAAAGTACTCGAGTAGATATGGCATTTTAAAACGCGATGATTGAAACACATTCTTATCCAAGACTTAATCTGTCTTAGGCAATTAAATCTAAAGAGATTATTTGTCCTTCTCTCCTTTCGTATCTGAGCAACAAAAATATAACTTTTAAATGTGGAAACAATTATTTGGTAGAATGTGCATGCCAGGCAGGTATTCGGCGAAGTACTCTTTTTAAAATAATTTAACACTCTGACTCCTAAGCCGGCCGTAACCGGCCATGTAACTTCTATACTAGTGGGGCGGATTTGGGCCGGTTGCTGTTCAGAAAGGGGGGAGAAGGCAGTTGGTCGATTGGTCATTAAAGGGACCCTTAGGGCAGAGATGAGAGATGAAAGGTCTGCCATTCATATCTCCCACCACCTGTAGGGCGCAGAAAAGAGGGAACGGGGCGGACGAATCCATTTCACAGATCAATTAGTAAACAAACCTCCATATACAACTGTACTCAGAATTTAAGAACTCTTAGTAGTCAGAGAGTTAAATAAGATTGTAAGACTAACGATAAATTTTTATGCTTATATTTTAGTTTTGAGAGTGAAAAAGTTGCAAAAAGACTAAATATACTATTATTCTAAATAACATTCCTCAAAAATTCCTAGTAGAGTTTAACGTAAATTGTATGTGGAAAACCAATTTTGCCCTTTTTACTTCCAAACAGATGTTTAAAGCGAGAAGCTTTATCTGCAGATTCGTGCAACTTCCGTAAAGGGAACTAAGACAGCTTCTAACAACTTAAAGGGGCATTTAAAAATTTAAAAAGTGTAACACTTTCTCTTCTAAATGTTTTTATTAAACTCCATATATCAGCTGAAGACTGCATCGTCAGGCTTCATACAGGTTTCCGTTATAATAAACAGTTCAGTTCAAAAATGTATTAATTACCACGTCAAAAACATATGCTTATCGAGCGAAATAGCTGAAGGGAAAAAAATAACAAAAAAGTCAGCCTTTCACCACTTATAATCTGCTAAATATTAATTACTCACAGATTACTTTTTTAGAGTTGGGGAAGTAATTTTTTCGTTGACGCTGAGAAAATATTTTCTTTCTACCATCTGGAGTATTCCAATATTAATTTAGCCGAGAAAATGCATTTTATTTTCTTCTGTCGAGTCAATTATTGCATACCTAGATTAGGTGTCTTCTTCGAGTGAATCATCATCATTGATGCTACCAATTCGCCAAAGAAAAAGCACGTTCATAAAGTTTGAAAATTCCTTTGACAGACAAGGAAGAAAAAGATCCACTATTCTGCGAGAAGATATTAAGGGTTCTAATGACATTAGAGTTGCTGTAAAATGAAGTCTTCTATCACTGGCGATAAACTTGTAATAATTACGATAGTTAGTATGTAGAGATATTATTACTTATTATCTCTCGAATGGTTTGGCAATGATTAATTTTCTTTTCGTTCATAAGAATTATTTTTATTTCTTCTCTATACAAAAATATTAATTAGACGAAAAAAAGCAATAAATATTTTAGTTTTTTTGTGCCTCTGATCGCTATGCGTTGGTGACGATACAGTGACTAATAAATCTTCTATATATAAAATAATAGTTACAATTCATAAAATTTAGGAAAATTAATAAATTGAAATTAAAATAAAATAAAATAAAATAAAAAACATATTTTGCATTAAATAGAAAGGCGCATATGCTGCCACATCTAATAAAATACAAACACAAATAAGAGAAATTTAAAATAAAAGGAAAATAAATTAAAAGAAACATAAAAGTAAACAATAGTAATAATGAAAAATAATGAAAACAATATACGTTTTTGCGCGCAAACGCAGCAGCAAAAAGTAAATGCTTCAACAAAAAATGTTTTAAAGATAACACAACAAAAACTACAGAATAAAATACCAAAGATTCTCTAATACTTAAAACACTTTATAAAAGTTAGAAATTACACAAAATGGAAAGGAACTAAAATTTTTTTATAAGTTTAAAATGATTTAATAATTTCTCTTAGGGAATGTACTTTTGTCACATTTTTTCTGCTGTGTTAGGGATTTATTCAGATTGTTGAGATAAAAACTTTTGAATAAAAATACTTAATACTATGCTGGATATTAAATATGTCTTCTTTGATCTGGTAAAATTTAAACTAGGAATTACTAATAGTAGACTTCTTTTTATATTTAACAAAATTGAGAAAAAGGAATTTTGTGTTATTAATTTTCTTGATATCTCATTTGAAGCAATAAATTTGCTTAAAATTTTACATGACAACAAAAAATACTTTCCTGTTAAGGATATTTCTGTTATTTCAACTGCGTTCAAATTCTCAAGGACTCTTAAAAAGCAAATTTGCAACTATAATTTCTTTTGTAAAAATTTAAATGAGATTAACAATATACACTGTTTTTGTTTTGAAGAAGACTATAAGTACTTTATTGATAAAGATAGGGGGCACATAATCACTGGTAATTTGAATATTGTTAAATCCAAATCTCTTAGAGATCTTATGTTAAAGGGAAATAAATTTAGGTTAAGAAATAAAGTTAGTCAAATTAGGAAGGTTAATCCTGTTAATTGAGACTTAGATGTTTTTATTGCAAATATTGCCAGGAAATATCATTAGCCCATAGAAGGATTTGGTGAGTGGAAGCAAAGAATCTTAATGGAAAAAAAAATAGAATTCATAATATTAAAAGCAAAATTTGTAATAGAGGTATTTTCTTCAACGAGCATCTTAAAAATGAAATTGAATTTTTAAAGGGGAAATTTATTATTACCACAGTTGATAAGGCAGGAAATAATTTTTGCATAATGTGTAAACTTCACTTCAAGGAAATTATTCTTAATGAATATAATTCAAATAATACGTATCAATTAATAAAATTTGGCAAAAAAGAACTTGATAAAAGAATGTTAGCACTTGCTGAAAAAACTAAAATTAAAACCAGTAATTTAAATTATCCTTACCTTTTCCCCACTACAAAATTTCATAAAAATCCTTTAAAATTAGGATTTGTTACTTGTAGCACAGGTAGTTATAATTATTATTTTGGCAAATTCTTCTTTAAATTTCTAAAAATTATTCTTAAAAAAATCAAAGAGGAAGAGAGCTTCATTATTGACGATAACACTAAAATTTTGGACTTCATCAAAGAAAATAAACCTTATAGCATTTATACATTTGATTTTGAAAATCGTTTTACTAGCCTCCCACAAAATAAATTAATTGAAGTGTGATCTAATTTATATGATTTATACCTTAATACTGATTTAATTGATAAAAATAAATGGTTAGAAATTTGCAGGGTTAATATTTGTGAAAATTATCTCTTTAATGGAATTAACTACTTTAAGCAGGTTCTAGAAATTCCTATGGGTTGTTGTTTTTCAAGTGCACTGGCCAATATATTTCTCCACTCAGTTGAGAGAGATTTAATTAATAATGAAATTGTTTACGGTTTTCGTTTCATTGATGACCTTTTGGTCTTTAATCATAATAATGTTAACTCCATTTTTAGCTGCTATCCAGAAGAGCTCAAATTAAATAAAACTAATAATGAATTGAACAAATGTAATTTTTTGGATCTGGAAATTGAAATTTTGAATTCAGATATTTCTGTTGGAATATTTGACAAGAGGAAAGAATTTAATTTCAAGGCTATTTCACTTTGCAACTTTCAGACAAGTCTTCATTTTAAAATTATAAAGAACTCTATTTTTTCTCAAATTAATAGGATTAAACACATTTGTAATAACCACTCTACTTTAGTTAATGCCTTAGGTAACTTAAATAATAACTTAAAAGATAACGGATACCCATATGGTTTCCTTAAACTTGATTATTTAATCAAAAATAGTTTTTGTTCTCCTGCAAAATAGTTCGAATTTGTCTTCATAGATGGAGCTACTGGCTAGCTTCTAGATCGTCGATTGCTTTTTTATCTATGGCGTCCTTTTCTGCTCGGCTTGATTTTGAAAGAGGGTTAATATTTTTATCTTTCTTTCTATTGATTATGGATTTGGTAATTTGCTGGATTTATGTTCTCTATTTGGTGGCCGGACAAAATTCAGACCACAGGAAGGAATAAATTTTGACTTTTGAATTAATAATGGCGTGTGGTCTCCGATGAGTGCGCCATTTTAGTTCCTTTCCATTTTGTGTAATTTCTAACTTTTATAAAGTGTTTTAAGTATTAGAGAATCTCTGGTATTTTATTCTATAGTTTTTGTTGTGTTATCTTTAAAAAAATGTTTGTTGAAGCATTTACTTTTTGCTGATGCGTTTGCGCGCAAAAACGTATATTGTTTTCATTATTACTATTGTTTACTTTTATGTTTCTTTTAATTTATTTTCCTTTTATTTTAAATTTTTATTATTCTGTATATAAACCTTGATTGTATACCCTTACAACTAATTCTCACTGCTTGTGATCAGTCATATATCGATATTTTCCTCCGTGCATTAAAGCGCGAGAGTCCTATTAATTTATTAATTATGTAAAATAAAATATAGTTTACTATTTTCAAAAGATATCCTTAATTTCGTTTGATTCTTTAGCTAAAGAAAAATCTCCTGACAATTAATTGCTCATCGATTTAATTGCATTAATTTATAAAATGAACTGAACCCTCAAACAAAGTTCAGAATCAATTACTAAACTGTATGCATTACAAAACTTAAAACTAAGGGTAGAAGCTATACTAAAGATATTTTCTGCAGTTATTGCAAAAGGAGCTTGTGCAAATACCCTCGAAATTAATTATAAATATTCCAAGCCTTCCAGAACTTTTCCCTACTATTTTTTATAAAAATTAAGTTCATAAATGCAGTTTTAATAGAAATTTATAACTTTTTTATTGACATATAAACTTATAATTGAAATACGCGAAATTTAGCTTTCAAAATTTGTTATAGCAGATAGCTTTAGAAAACCTTTCAGTATATTGGAATAGAAAAATATATACTAAATCAAAATACTGCATGTGAAATTGTTCCGGGAAAATGAATCCAGAAAACTTATATTTTCTGAAAAAATTATTAATTAGACACATAAATAAGTTTTTGATATTCATTTTCAGTACATTAAATTGAAATACGAGGAATTTTAAGCAAAAAAGAAAAAGATCCAGGAATTCAACAAGATTTATTAAACGCTGAATATTTTTGTCTATAATCCATTTCTAGTCATTTCAAAATTAAATTAGCCGTTTGCTTTTTGTCCAAAATGAGGATAATGTTTATTTTTTCAACAATTTATCTTGCTCCGAATATGAAAAAGTAATTTTCATTAAAGTAGACGATTAATACTAAAAGATATGAGAAAAAGTTCGAAAAGGAATTTCCAAACGTCTTCAGCATATCACTTACTGAAGATATGATTTAATTTCACTGTAATTAAGTCTTTATACATTACCTGTTTTGTAACACTGCAGAAGTTTGGCATGCTAATCTGCAGGTCCGAATGACAAAAATTTAATTTCAGTAGTGGAAAGAAGACGATTCTTTTTCAGGCAAAATTTCCATTTATTTCTTTCTTATTTTGTATGTGAAAAAATTATTAGCCGAAAATTGTAGATTTGACAGATCAAACTTTAATTATTTTCCAGTTCGTTTTCAAGTTCGTTAGGGCAAAATTTCCGAGAAAGTTTTTCATTCTTTAAACCTTAAGAAATTATTAGTTATATTCCAGATGCAATTTCTTTGTGAAAAATATTTAAATAACCTACAGAATACAAACGTTTTCTTATAATATAATTAAGTGGGGAAAGTAGGTATCGATTTTACTTCTCAAATTGATTCTAAGTTTACACGTTTCTGCTGGCCTCCTCTTTTATGCAAACAACATATAAAAATTGTTATTAGACTTTGCCCTTTAAACTGGCATATCACATGTTATGATGTTTGAGTGTAAAAGTTAATTAATAAACACATGGTCATAGGTACCAAATTCCGCATCTCGTAGGTAACTGGACACTCTCCTCTGTAAACTTATAAATAGTAAAGAGAAAAATTATTTTAATATATCTGGTGTTCTTTTATTATTTGACAATTTTTAAATGCATTTTCATGGTTAAAAACTGAAAAAATAATATTTTTGTTGCAGTTGTAAGTGAGAGGAACACTGACCTCTACTTCAGTAGTAGACTGAGAACGCCTCGTGTACTCTAAACCTTGTTCAATTATTATGTGTGTATGCACATTGGTATATGTGCATGTGTATGTTTGTGCGTGAAATTGTAGGAAATACAATAACTTTTGATTACGACTTCGGTAAACACTGCATTTATTAAAAGCTATAAAATTAACATATTGCAATATTCTAAGAAACCTCTAGTAAGTTGTTACGTATTTAAGTAAAGTTTTTAAAACATTTAAGCCTTTTAGCCAGCAATTCAAGAAAATATTTCAAGCTAAATTAAGCAACAAAACGTTTAAAATAACTTATTTTAGCTTAAAAATATTAATTTCAGTGCTTAAAAACAGTGTGCTATAACAGGAACATAATAAGGGAGACAAGGGCAAGTTGACGAGCCGAGAAAGATGAAGAATGACTAATTTTAAGTTCACACTACTCATACTTCACCACCATACTGATATTAAGCAGTCACCATACTGATATTATTAGCACTACACACTGCTAGACGCCAAACGCTCGCGCAGTGAAGCCACTGTCATCATTTTGTTAGTTAGATGGTGTTCGTGGTATTTGACGTGGAAACGTTTTTTCGCTCGTTTCAGTGATAGTCGGTCGAACTTGACGTGGAAACGTTTTTTCGCTCGTTACAGTGATAGTCGGTCGAACTTGACGTGGAAACGTTTTTACGCTCGTTACAGTGATAGTCGGTCGAACTTTCTTGTCTGACAAAATACCGTCAGATTTGAATCGCTAATAACTAAGAGACTAATAATGCGAAAAGAATGGTTGACCCCACAAAGGATAGATCATATCTGTAAGAGTTTGCTTTATAGTATTTGTTTGCCTGTGACGTCATCGTACCAGTGTAGGCGCATGCGCGTGATTCTTATGAATTAGCTTCGTGTAAGGTTATAAATAAGTGTAACGTGGAAACGCGTTTCGCTAGGAGGTTGATTCTGATGTCATTTTAAAGAGCTTGAGGAGTATTACTAAGACCGAGGTGAGACAATAAAAATATTTATCAGAATATAAGTAAAAATCGGTATTAAATTGAAAATTTCAAACTCCGCATCTTTTTTGAATATAACATGCAGAGTTTTCTTTCGAATTGTACGAAACTTACGGAATACTTGACAATACGTAAAAGAAACATTGTATTAAAATTTGAATTCAAAAATTTGAATATTACGGGAAATATGAAAATTTGTAGTAAATAAGGTTTTACTGCACATACGCAAAATGTTGTTCTATATAATGTCAACAGATGACGTCATAAAAAGCCACTCTAAATAAACATAAGAAAGGCGCAGTTCGGTTCCGCGCCGCAGATTTTTCGTGAAAACGTCGGGATAAAATCATAAAGCAAGTATTTCGTATTAATATATAAATTAATTATCGATCTCTTTATTACTATATTTACACAGAGTAGTATAATGGTTACAGAATAGATAAATCACAAGTTTATCGCATGTAGAAAGTGTCTGTGGTAGCTTGTGATTTATCTATTCTGTAACTATTTTTACTCAGACAATACTCTTTCCACCATCACTATTTATTTATATCTAATTCTTCTTAAAAAAACCTTGAACTTTAACATTTCCGTCATCTTGCCCCAACTTGCCCTGGTGTCCCCTACATAATGTTCGAAGATTAAATAATACAATACACAGCTAAATTATCTTAAATAAGTTAAAACATGAAAATTATTTGGAATTCTTAACTCACTGATCATACGAGATAAGTTCACAACCTTTATAATAAAAGTAAATTAGGAACCGTATACATCCCACTTATATTTAAGTGCTTAGGAGATGGGATAATCTTAACTATTTCAGAATCTTCATATGTAATACATAAAAAATAACTCAAACTCTTAATTTATCTTTCATAATTGCAATAACTCTCTCAGGGTATTTCTGATCCTTATATGAAATCAAAGCATAATCATTTGATACTACCGTAATTATTTGCCCCCCCCCCCTTTTTGTTTGAAGTCCTTTGGATTTTGTGGATCAGTCACAAATTTGGCGTGGGTACAACAGTAAATAAGAAAGCGAATTAGTTGATAGCGAATTAGTTGATAGCGAATTAGTTGATAGCGAATTAGTCATTAAATTTTAATACAAGGATGGAATATATAGAACATTTATTCATATCTAAATAGTAATACTCATCTTTTAACACATTAATAAAATTATTACACTAAACAAACAAAAACTGTTTTAAAAAGATAAAAATGAATAATTTAGCGTTACAAGTAGTCGAAATATTCCAAATGATCATATATACTATGTATGTTTTTTCCATTTTGAAATATGTTGTTATATCAACTGAACATTTATTTTTAATACAGACAACTACAATTTATTTTTATTTCTTCTCTGTCTAAGTTTATACGGGATTGGGAAAATATAAAATAAATTTAGTTCGATATCATAATCTTGCTTATAAAGTAGCTTTGGGCGGTGCCTCCATAGCCCCAGAGGACCTGGTACACACCTGGATGACTAACATTACAGAGGTTAATGATTGGTTTTCAAAATAAATTTCATCATATTTTGTTAAACATATATTGTTTAACATAGCTTTCAACGTAAATGCTCTCATCACTAGTAACATTCCAATTAGATTAATATGAATGCTTTCTTTTATTCCTGGACTTCATATTGTTCTTTTTTCAAGCTTTAATATTTAGTTAACTTTAGTTCCAAATATAACCTGAGCCCTCTTTTATTTCTAAAGTGTTTCTCCAGTTTCATTCTTTCCTGTTCTGCCTCTAGCAGTTCTAAATAGTCCTGAAATCAGTGGTATAACTATAAATTATGGGACCTCCGGAAGATGTTTATGGTAGGGCCCTATCTTTCAGTCCTGGAAGTGTAAGGCAGGAGTAGTGTCTCTGTGGCTTTATAGTTGTAACAACTTGGGTTGGGAGCCTCTAAGACCTTGATCTCTAGGCATTCTGCCATTTCTCCCACTATAATAACAGGCCGCGGTGGCCTAGTGGTAAGGTCTCGACCTCGGGACCGAAGGGTCTCAGGCTCGAAACCCGATTCCACCGAAGATCCGCCGTGCATGGTGCCTGTTGCACGCCATATCATACGCAGTAGCCAAACGCCCTCCCGTTGGCACGGCGCGGAAATTTGGAAAGGAGGGTGCCGGCTCAGATGCCGTCCACGTCATCTGACCGCGGCTCAGAATTACGAGGTCCGTCCCTAAATAGCCCTCATGTTACTTCAAAACGGGGCGTTAACCTAATCTAACCCACTCTAATAAAACCACAGCCATAGATGTTATTAGTTCCGCAGCAATGTTTTTAAGACTGAGGAATGCAAAAGATATTAACTTAGAAATTCAGGGTTATCTAGGTACTATGTGCATAGTAACAACCCCTAATACGTAGTTGCCCCAAATCAATTTTTGAATTGAAGCAACGGAACAACAATTTGTAACTATTTTATACTAAACAAAACAAAGAATTTTAAGATACTTAATGTGATCTTTAAAGTGATCTTGTTATTCTTATTGGGAATGTAAAATTACACTCACCTTACTAGCTTGAATCGAGTAGTGTCTCGAGTTGTAAGCCCCAAAAATTTATTACTTTAGTGAATAGTCTTATTTCTCAACTGAGACTGACAATCTGAGTGTTGTTTAGGAGGAACGACATCTTTTCTCCCAGTCTTGGTTATACTTGATTTGCAAATTCCCTTTATTCGTATTTAAAAAGCTACTAAGGGAGAACCCACTCAGCCTGCCCTAATATACATGGTGTTTGCACAAATTTGTATTTCATATCATTTTTTTATTTTATTCAATTATATTTTGAAATGCTACCTTTGAGATAAAAGAATTGATATGACATGTCACAAAATGTTATTTGGGGGTATGAGTGAAAGGACTTTCAAATTCCAACGAACATGGATTTTGGAACCCTTTCATAAACGTACAGGTTTGTCACTGTTTCTCCAAAGAAAATCCATCTTTATCAAAAAGAGAGAGAAAAGAAAAGACTTTTCTTACTCAGAATATAAAAAAAAATGTTTATTTAACAACGCCCAATTTTTAAAAAACCAGGAAATAATATTACGAAAATGTGTTTCTCATCCAGTGAACAAACCTCCCGATATTTTATTTCAGATATTTCTCGATTTCAAAAATAATAAAGTGTAGATATGATTCGAGATATTGGAATGTTGCATTGTTGTCAAAGAATTCCTTCTCAGATAAGAGGTATCGATTACTCTTAGGGTATTTTTATTCAGTTCCGTATCGTAATCTGTTACAAAACGAATTTTAAAAAAAATAATTAAATTCAACAGAGATTCTATTTAAACATTACTTAGAATTAAAGGAGAATAAACTTCGTACTCTCTCTAAGAAGTCTTTCTGTAGTTATAAATCGAAAAATTACAAATCTTGGGAAGCTGTTGAAATCTTTTTTAGAGTGAATATAATTTCAGGGTTTTCTGAAACTGGTTTGGTTTAAGCAAATAAATAATTAATGAAAGAAATTTCTAATTCTGTTTATTGTAAAATGCTTTAAACCTGTACAATTAGCGACGGCCCTTTTAATGTTTTTCTGTACTGACACAAGTTCGGATATCTGAACAAATATAAGATCCTGTACCTCAATAGGGATCTGTTACTCAAGTATCAGATCCTGCCCTAAAATATTGATATAACTCTTTATGATATTTCTTTTGAGAGTTTAGCTTACAAGGTCAACTCTGAACTATATAAATGAAGTTGAAACAATGCATCACTAGAATTGAGCCATGTCTAGCAGAATAAAAAACGAGATGTGAGCGCCTTCATAAGAAGTCTAAGTTTCTGTGAGAAACTGCAAATTTTCCAACAATGAATCTTCCAAGTTGTCTGCAAATCTTATATTGGTTTTCCTTCTTCGGCAAAACCAATGTCAGATAGCGATGGCTAATTCTTATTGAGTAACATTGCCTCTTTATAAGCTGTGTGCTATATCTATAATTGCATTGACAGATAATTTAACTGTAAGTATTTAGCATTATCTCTAGTGTTACAGACAGTTTAAAATGAGTAGTTTACACTTTAATTTTCTGTTTTCGATGTGTTCTAATGATGCAAAAGTTCAATTTATGAAAAATGGATATAAATTTATCCATTGATTGTGAGGGTTTAAGTAACACAGTCTAGGATACTCGATTCCACCGAATATTCTTTGTATTATGTTAGCTTTGCGTACATTCAATCTCACTCCGGAGTTTCATCTTCTTGCTGAGGGAATATGGAGTGGGATGTGCTCCGAATTGTTGAGTTATCGAAGCACAAAAATTAGCCATCATTTAGCATCATCAAACGAAATTTAATCAGATTAATTTTGGTAAATTGCCAGTTTAGTTTATAGTTATATGAACGTCCCTTTTTGAAGCAACATGAAATTTATATTGGGATGAACCTTATGATTTCGAGCCGCGGTCGGATGACGAGGACGACATCTGAGCTGGCTTCCCCTCTCCAAGCTTACGCACCGCACTAGCTGGAGGACATTTGACCCCCTACGTATTATTTAGTGTGCAGCTGGTTCAATGCATAGCGGATCATCACTGGAATCGGGTTTCGGGCCTGGGGCCCTCCAAACCCGAAGCGCAGGTTTTACCACTAAGCAACCGCGTCCCCCGATAAATGGTCGGAAGTGAATCTCTTATTTATTTCTAGACGCATCGAAACAATATTCACTTTTTGAAAACAACATTTAAAAAATTTTCTCGAAACATGAAATATTAGCTAAACATTGTTTAGACACTACTCAATGCCAAAAAATTTGAAATGAAACCCTTCACAAGGGAGAGCATTTCTAAATTTCACATGCATAATTTCGGAAAAGTAAACAGTACTTTTTAAAACGAGACCGAAACTTTTGTTTATATTAACTATTCTTTAGTTATAAATTTAAATGATTATATTGTTGAGTGAAATATCATGGACAAAGCATATTTCCGGCATTCAGTTACAGTTTTATTTTTGCACATAATCCATGTAAACATAACCCAGATAGCAATTTTAGTTTGCAGCAAGCTTGCCACAAATTTGTCATGACAAGAGTGCAAGTTTGCGACAAATTTGTCGTGACAAGAGTGCAAGCTTGCAGTAAGCTTGCAGCAAGTTAACGAAAGCTCCGAAGTCACCATGAAACGAACTTGCAGCAAGTTTGCCGTGTCAAACTCAATGCAAATTATAGCAAAAACAGAACACGAACACAACCTGGGATAGAACTCGCGACCTCCCGGTTCCGAAGCGGAGACGCTACCATTGAGCCAGTTGAACTCTGTGGGTAGAAGATAGATTTCTCTAATACATCGTTCGATTCGATTCGTATACGATTTATTTTTAACTATTTTCTGGATTTCATTAATTTTTTTGAGTTGAGAATATGATTTGAAGTCAAAGAGAGAGCGATTTTCGCTAATAACTACTTTTTGCTAGTAGAATAAATTATGAAATTAGAGTTAAAAGTAATTACTTTAAAATGGGACAAAATGTCTAATTATTATTGTTCAACAAACACTGACTGTTTTTTAGATTTCATTTTGTTTATAAACGTTAAAATTTCAACATTAAGAAAAAGGCGACATAGTTTTCTTTAAACTGAGAGTGATATATTTAGTAAAAAGATGGAAAATGTTTCAAAAAATTTTTTTTATAAAAAAGTTATTTTTTTCACAAATTATCATTGATTTATTGAATTAATAACAAAGAATTACGGTCTAGGAGATGCTATTAAAAATCGGATGTTTTTTAAAACAGAGACAAATATAATTATCTCTTTATTGTGCTATCTTTGCAGGAAGCTTGTTTTGCAAAATTGCAGCAAGTTTGATTTGCAAAGAGGTGGCGCTACTTGTCACATCGAACTTGCTACAAGTTCGATTCAAGTTTGACGTGTCAAATTTTGCCATGACAAGTCAAAATCAAACTTGCTGCAAACTTACGTGCTATCTGGGAAAGTTCAATTTCTAAGAATTTCATATAATTTATTTTAGCTTTTAAAAACATTTAAAAATTTATTGTAAAAACATTGGATATAAGGAAATGAAGTTAAATAATTAATCAAAGTGTTATTAAAGCAAATCAAGTGAAAAATCAATCAACCGAATGTAAGACAGACAAAGGAGTTGGACGAAATACCTTGGTATCGTATCATTATTATTTGATATAAAGGGAATAGTTTATTTTTCGAAAAACTAAATACATTTAAATGATACCGTGCGAAACAAAACGAAGTCAATCTGACAATTTTTCTGAATCGTAAAAGTACCATTCAACGAAACATTAAGTGCCAGGATAATTTTGTTGAAAATTTAATAATTATTCAAAAAGTGGGCATAAAAGATGTCATAACAATAATCAGTTATTCTTATCATAAGAATATTATAGTCCTCTTTCTCTTACTAATAAATGAGAGGTTTTGATCTAGTACTGATGCATATTAAGCCTGCCACCTTCATACTATTTTCCTTACAATCCAAAAGTCCATTTCAGAGCTTGAAAACCCACTGGTTACAAATTGTTTTTGCAAAATTCATGACGAAAAACTACAGAAGGGAAGATGCTATGCGGGACAAAGAATGATCCCAATAATATTTAAGGAACCTAAATGTCTGTCACAGAATCTGTACACGTGTTAAGTTCATGTTTTATATTTGTATCTACATGTTAAATCCTGTATTTAATGATTAGTAGCATGGTTACTAGAATTAAACGAAGTCAAAATATTTGGTATCGGTGGATTAGTTTAGAAACTTTACAATATCATAATTCAGTGCTTCAAGTTCACCTGTAGAGTCTCACTTCATGTCTTCCAATGATGCTTAAAAGTAATTATAAATGTTTCGTGTCCTGTATATCATTGTAAAAAAATTCAAATTTTTTTTGTAAGTTAGGAAGTTCGTACCTACCCTGGAGATATTCGATAAGACGTAAGCTGAATAAAACTTGGTATCGGTGGATTAGTTTAGAAACTATACAATATCGTAATTCAGTACTTCAAGTTCACCTGTAGAGCTTCACTTCATGTCTTCCAATGATGCTTAAAAGTAATTCTAAATGTTTCGTGTCCTGTATGTCATTGTAAAAAATTCAAATTTCTTTTTGTAGATTAGGATATTCGTACCTACCCTGGAGATATTCGATAAGATGTAAGCTGAATACAACTTATGTATACTTAAAATTATGAGCTTACAGAATTTTATACCTAGTTGCTATTTCTTGGAATAGTCTTCCTTATCTCAGGTCCTCCTTATGAATCGAGGCAACTACATCATATTTGAAAGAACACAATGCATAATTTATTGATGTGAATGATTCAAACTCCATTTTAAAGAAAGAAAATGGTCTATTAAAGGCGGTAATTATAGTTTCTAGTTTCCCATCCAAATCCTAGTCAGTGTCAGATAGTCTTGGACTCCAGAGTTTTAGCTTTTAACAGATCCAAGCTTATAAAATCATCCCAGTGAATCAAGACGCGAACCCTAAATTTTGCCGCCAGATTACACGGTCTTTTTGTGAGACACAAACTAATAACAGAATAATATGCTATCGCAGCGAGTTTCGAATACGAAGTCGCCCTCTTTACTATTACTCTATACTATTGATGAATTTCAGAAACGGTGTACTAGGTTCTCATCTAATCTGTGCTTATAAAATTCTGCGGAAAGGACCTACATATATAACTAGTTTGAAGATCATTTTCGTTTTTTAACTGCTATTTTCTTTCAAAACTATGCAGATATGCTAGTCTGCTGCATTTCTAATGTATTCTCCAATGTATCAAGAATAATGTAATTTAGGAGTAAAGAGCTTTTCAGCTTGCCTTCTGGCTTACCTTTATTTAGCCCAAATAATTTTCGAATGTATTTTCAAGAAAAGAATTATCTCAGATAAATCACGATTTCAAACAATATGCTTCCCTAGAATTGTTTCGTTACAAATAAAGAACCACATTTTCATAACTACTAACATACTACCACATACAATTTGACAAAAGTCATCTTTAGACTGTTAGATAATAAAAATATGTTACGAAGCTGGTGAGTGAATTTTTAAAACTTGTTTGTGGTAGCATGGCGACAAAGAAAAGTTGTTTAGGCAGATTTTTTATTCCGATAAGCAATTTTAGCTATAACTTAAATGTCAAAATAAAATTTTCAAGTAGTTATGTTTAAAAAATTAAAGATAAAAGAAAGATAAATTACATACAAAAGTATTCCGGTTCCAAAATCGATAAGTAATTGTGAAACACCAAATAGCTGACAAGTATTAAATGTGAATTAATCATTTTCAGATAAATTCACATTTAATGCTTGTCATTCCTGTCTGATTAAAACGAAATTTAATCGGAGAATGCAACCACACATGATTAAAAGTACTGAAACGACCGAACCACAAAGCAATTACTCGCAACTCTATATAATACGCGCGTAGCATCTGCTCGAATACATATGACTCGATTCTTAACATTGCTTCCCATTGAGTGTAAGACTCTGCGCTCTTAGAATTCATAGAAATAAAAAAATGTCCAATCTTGATCGCGAATGCCAGAGAATCAAGATGTCTTAAGAGCAATCATTCTTTTGTGTCTGAAGCGGAAATCTTTTACATCAATACATCATGCCAATATCTCGGATCACATCTACACTTCAGTATCTCTAAAGTCGAAAGAAAAAGTGCAAGGGTGAAGAAGACGTCGCAATATCTCCAGAGCTTGACCGTAAGCTATTCTAGTGAATATTGAGTATTCAGAAGGGTCTCCGAGTGTTCTTCTTCCCTAAACTTTCGAGTCAAGAAACAGTAACAAAAGATACACATATATATATGGAAATAAAAAGAAACACCTACCACCAAAGGCATGCCATGAAATATTGATTTTGAACTTTGGCTATGAATGCCGATTCCCGAGGAGAAATCGGAAAATAAATACTCGGAATTGTTTGTAGAAAAAGTAATGCATTCAAATATGTTATTTTTAGGGAACTTATGCATCTGTAAGTGTCATAGATAAATGAAAGAAGTGCTATATGTTTAGCGTGAGATAGGCAATCTTCAACTGCGTGTGCGTAGATCTTTCAAATATTCTGGACGCTTTTGTTTTATAAAAGCAAACTAAGCTGGAAAACATAAAACCATTTCTAAAATAAACCTTACATTTTAGAATTCATAGCCAAATATTTCATCAACTGTATTTTTGCTTAGATAGAAAATAGTTGAGCTGAAACGATAATGTAGATTTGGGTGTTTTTCTGTGCTTCAAATGCTTTTAATACAAAATATTTTAAACCTCTTTTTTCAAATATGTGTATTTATTGTCTTTAACTTACCTTTCTGTAATGAAAAAATCTTGTAAAAAAGCATTTTAAAGTGGAAGGGTGAGAATAATAATCATTATTAAAACTACTATATTTAAATTGCAGTTCCGCACTCGATTACAGATTCGAGTCTCAACTTATCCAAATTCATCCCACCTTGAATATAACTATCGAGAGAGGCAAATCTGTAATGAATAGAGCAATCACAGACTGATTTGTGTGAAAGTGCAGCAGAATATAATAACAGATCAGTTCTTTCTCACTGTGTATTATCATGTTCTGGTTAAAACTCACTGTGTATTATCATGTTGTGGTATGTCTACCATTGATTGAAAATAGAATGTCAGTCTAACAGCCACATTATGGGACTATATTAATGTTTCCTATCCTAAATATTAAATAGAAATTACCTTCCTTAATATCATAAAAGGCATCTCCTATTCTTTAAAAACGGAGTACAATGCACTTGCCTGCTTAATTTTTAAAGCATTTTTGCTCAGTGCGAATTCACTAAATCTTATTCAGAGCATTGTTACTTTCATCTTTATACTGTCTCCTGTTTTTATTTTAAGGATTTGAAAACTTTTAGGCTTATCACTTGGCTTTATCTTGACCGTTTTTATACTAGTCTATTTAAAGCCTTTTTACAGTGATACTGTTATCACTTTGCAGCTGTATTTATTTTAAATGCAAGAATAAAAAGAATGACTTTCAATATAATTAATTTTAGTAAGTGGTGGAGAAACTCCCCGCTTAGTTTCAAAATCCGTTTAAAAAGAAATCCTCGAAAGATTAGAATATAGCTTTTAAGGAATAAACAAACAAAGGCAACTTTGCTCTTATTTGTGAAACTAGCGAGACGATAAAAGAAATCAAAAGTGGGCAGTTTTTCCTTTGTTCCGCCTTAAAACTTACTCGGTTAAAATACATTACGGTCGTTTATATACAGATAAATTTATTTAAAAACCCTGCGTGTAAATAAGGAAGATAAGATTCCCTAGGGACAAAAGAAATATCTTGTTTGGTAAGCGATCTCAAGTACTCCTGAATATTATTCAATCGCTCTTTTTTTCACTTTTGTTTATCCTGTCGCAAACGCTATCTCCTTGTTAAGAAGAAAAGATAAATTCATTCTTTTCCTTTTCCCATTGTGGTTTATTAATTATGAGTTCTCCAACTAATGAAAAAGTTTTGCATTTTTCCCACTTCAACCGCATCAATTTGAACTAGTTCGACGGAATGAACCAGACTGGAAAATCAGGAAGATGCTACAGAACTTGGAGGAATAAAAAGAAAAGACGCGTGGAGGAAAAAAATGGCTCGAAGCGTTGGATAAATTGTGTACAGAAAAAGCACTCGAATCACTTTGCTGTGTAATTTCACCTATGGTAAGAATCAGATTTGTAAAATGTAGCAAAGTGTGGAATCCCCTCAAAGTTTTTGCCGTTTATGGCGACGAACGGCTTTCTTTTCTAACAACCATGAACAAAAAGAAGCAAACTTGGGAAGAAAAAGAGGAAACATGATCTACGAGAAAGATCATTTCTGTCAGATATTATTTTTTGAGTGCTTCTCGCCATAGTTTAGATGTTTCTTAGGGTATGTTTTACATTAAGCTCCCATAACTTTCCGGGTTTTAGACTCTATACCCAAAGTCCTGAGTCGGGTATTTCTAGAAGACCGAAAGATTATGTGATTTTTCTATACGTCAGTTTGAGTGACTAGATGCTATCTTTATTAGATAAAATTCAAAGCTCCGTATACGAGGTAGCCGTAAGCTTTCAAAAGCTTTCTATGAAGGGATTTGGAATATATAATGGGTCTCGAATATTTGTCGTATGCAGTTATATATTTTTCAACATATCACTTCTTAAGCTCAGGCAAGACAAATGCGTATTAAATTTCCGCATCAAAGACAAACTAGAAAGAATTAGTTATGTTTTTCTGATAAAATAAATGAAAAACTTTAGAATGCAAGATATACGGTTTCTGTTTAATTTTAGGCTTATTTGCACCTGTATGTTCCAAATGCGCAGTTAATGAGATATTTTGGATTAAAACATTCAACAAAACACGATGTAGAAATAACTAAGAAAACAGTTAGAAATCTTAGATATATCAAAAACTGTGAGATGTTTATAGAAAAATTCCAACCTGAATATTGGCGGTAATTTTCTGTCAGTAATACATGGATTCTAAGTGCTATATCAGATAGTTCAAAATGCTTTTAAAAGCCTCTGTGAAATTCTGGATATTTGTAGTATTAATTCTTAATAAAGTTTTCATGAGCAATGTCAAAAGGTCTGAGAACTATCCTTGCATATAAAGCATAAAGATAATCAAATAAATTAAATTAATAATTAAAGCAATTTTTTAAATAAATTTAAACATACACTACAAAATTTAAGCAGTGTTTAAGTAGCGTGCAATATGCCGCTGCATACAACAAACAAAGGAACTCAATGGCAATTCAAAGAAAGTAAAAACCACGAAATATAGATAGAATCGAATCAAACAAACAGGGAATTCATTCTAGTCCACTTTTTCAAGGACTATAGATTAAATTCGAAATGGATTCAAATTAATTGGGAAATTTTTCTAAACCAAGCCTCGCATAGCCCGAAATTTTCCAAACCAAGACAATCAAGTTAAGTAGAAAACAAAAGAAATTTTAAAAGGAAAAACAAACATAATACCGGTAACAAGATTGATTTAAAAATCATTAGCCATCTGGCAAAAATGCCTTCATAAAAATATCAGCATAGGAGAAAAATTCAAGCTTACTCCATTCTTGCAAAGAATAGCCCCACCTTCGCATATAACGTGGTATAAAATGTTTATACTACATACAAGTGGTGGACAAAAAGATGGAAACACTACGAACGAATACAAAAAAAATTATTTACAAGACATAGAGCCAATTTTAGCACGTATTAGGGGAAACTAGGGATACTTGACCCTAGTTTTGATTTTTCTTATATTTCTCGAAAATTTTGATAGTAAGCATAATAACAGGATATGCATTTAAGAATCACAAATGTACTATGCTAAATTGATATGTCATTTAAACACATAATTAATATATTTCATGAAATCACATAGGGTCAATTATCCCTAAGTTAGGTATACTTGACCCTACATGCCATAAGTAATTAAATTAAACCTATAATTTGGATGTACGCAAAATTTCGATATTAGGTTAAAAGTACTAAATTAAAAGAATATTAATTATAAAAAATATCAATGAAATTAATATTAATTTTTTTTTATCATTTATAAAATGCAATTTTTATAAATAAAATTCTAGCTAATAAATAAAATTAGTCTACTCATAAAATTAAATTTAATTATTAAATTAGTTCAAAATAAATTAAATATTGAGTTGATTAAATGATAAAAATTATAGCATTGGTATTGGAAACCTAGTAACTTCACTAGCTCATTGAAGAATTGCCCGTTTAGGGAAAATTAGAATAAAATATAATAGCACCAAAATGAAAATAAAGGATTTAAAAAATGTTGAACAAATTCGGAAATTGCAAAAGCTAAATAGACTTGCTTGGTTCTCCTAATATTATAATGCAAATAAAAGCAAAATTAGAAAAACATATTCTACGAGCAAATTCAAACCAAGAACGAGACCTAAACAGCTAATCATTAAAAGAAACCAAACAATGACAAATAGTTCGAGCAAAAGATTTTTATAAAAATAATAAATGAATAAAAATCGTTTTTTCTTTTCGTAAGCGAGAAAGAAATGGAATAAATAAATTTCAGTTATTTTCAAAGTTCTTACAAAAATAACTATTTCCATTATTTGCAGTAATCACATTAAAAAGAAATTTTATTTATTAAATAATTACTTAAGATATTTTTAAATAATTATTCTCTAAATTTATGTAGCCATATTGGCGACAGACTCCACCGTACCAGAAAATTGATCCTAACAACACAACCTGCTTCGATCGGTTACGACATCCAAGCTGCGGTAACTTTTTGGTAGGGCCAAGTATTCCAACTGGTTAGGGTCAAGTATCCCTAATTTGACTTTTTCTAAATAATCTAAAAATGTAACCAGGTAAAATTTAGATACTGGCTAACATAGTATATCAAATTATAGCTAGAAGTATTCAGAAATATTTTAAGTCCTTATCTTCAATAGTAAAATTCTAATCCACAGAGAAATGAAAAAGTGAAAATTTACTTTTGGACACCCAAAACATATTTACCCCCACTCTATTACGATGGCCTTTAAGATTGGAATGAAAATCCCTTCCAACAGACCATATGACCAAAGGTCAAATAAAAATAGACCACACAAGTTACCAATTATCTCACAATCTGAGAAAATCACGTAGGGTCAAGTATCCCTAGGGGTCAAGTTTCCCTAGGGGTAAAGTATCCCTAGTTTCCCCTATAACCCGAATGCTTCGAGAAAAGGAATTATACAAATCCTGAATGGAGTTTAAAGGAATATTAGACAATTCCTCGTGAAAAAATTGTGAAAGATTCAGTATAAATAATGGAGGAGAATATCATTTACTGATTACTTTCTTCAAAAGAGACCACAGTGATTCAATAATATTGAAGTATAGGGACTAGGACGGACAAGGGAGATGTGTGACTTCATTTTCATACCCTTCAAACCACACCTTGACAGGTCATACTGTATGCATTGGACATTTATCTACTTGGAAAACTCCATCTCCAGATGAGAACAACGTTTGCAAAATAGGGTGCAACTGTTTGGCTAAAATGTCCACCTTATTATTTCTAATTACTCGAATTTCTAGGATGATGCTAGGCCAACAGAAAGAAAGTTGGCTGCCCAAATCATAACAGAATCACCGACGTCTCATACTCTTCACAATTCCACACCACACCAACATGAATCATTTTAGAACACGATGATAAACTTAGCAAGCACTAGTTCACATGCAGAAAGGATCTTTACGATGATCAATTTCGAATCCTTTATATTCAAATTTTACATAAATAAAGTTTTTCTGATCTTTACAACAGATGAATATTTAAACCTAGACAAAATTATAAAGATTACATAAATGGATTATTAAATAGACGATAATAAGAATACAGGTAAATACATTAGATGTGATTGATGTTTCAAACATACGCTGAGTCAATACTATTTTTGGTAGGTCGTTTTATATTCAATTCTTTGCACTATGATGATTTTATTTTATGATCAATAGATAGCTGACTTCGCCACTATTAAATGTTCTGCATCGTTGATAATATTAAAAATAAAGCGAATTTTTAATTTCAAACTATTTTAGAAAGTTACCTAGCTGCCAAATGATACAAAAAATGCAAACCCAGATATTTTACAGGAGAAATTCTCACACTTTAAGTAAAAAAATTACACACTTTCATTATGAAAAAATCAATCAAATCTTCTCTAGAGACATCAGCAGGAAATCTGTCACAGATGCCTTAAGGCAAGTAAGTAATAGAAAAAATTTAAACGATTTGGAGAACTCCATTTGATGGGGGAGGGAAAGATATCAGATAATCAACGGCCTTTTTTTCTTCCGAATCGTCTGATATCATCGGATCCCCTAGCGCACATTCCCTACTAATGATTACTACCAGGCACCGAAAAATTTAGGCACTATCGGCGGAGATCAGTCGAATTTCTTGCTGAAGGATTACTCGCGAAAGCTTCTGGGCACGTAGAACCATCTTATCACGGGCTACACAATTACCAAGACTAAAGGTAATCCATTAAGAATAATCTACTAGCAAAGGGTTCAGTTCTCTTGTTGTGGGATTAGCGAACCTAATGAACAACTCCCTTGTTCCTCCTTGAAAAACTAGACTCTCCAGCTTAGTGTTCGCTTTGGGTAATTTTTTCCCGTCCTTTGGTTCTCTTTGACACAGAAAAGCTTTACTTAGAAGAAATGTTATGCTCTGGTCAGTGGGCTGTTTAAAGTATCCCTGCTGATTTTTCTTTCAGGAGTTACATATTACGGCTCTTTGTGTTCGGATGCTTGGTGAATAGGGGTTGCGTTGATTAATTAATACCGCTTAAGAAGGATAATTGGTCTCGGGTAATTATTTCGGTGAACTGGGTTATCAGATGCGGTGCAAAATGGCTCTCCGAGGATAAAAAACAGCAAATGTGTTAATACCGGATGCAATTCATTGTTTAGTTTTCAAGCTGATAAAAGACAATTGCAATTAAATAACCATTGGTTCATATATTTTTTTGAGTGCTGAAAGGGGAACTGGAATATATGAAAGCTTATTGAGCATTTTTTACGTTAGTAATAATTGAAGCATAAATATGGAGAGAATTAAGGAAATGCGACTTGTCTACGGAACAGTGCTTTAAAAAATATGTCAGTAGTTTTTCTGTATTAATAAATTAAGGATAAACTGCTTTATTTGCCGTGAGAAATTTCATTACAAGCTTTGATACAATCTCTAATGAAAACTCGGAATTTGAAATAAAAGGTCTAAAAGTATTTTCGACTAGCATGTAGATTGGGAAAGTTAAATTTTCGTATAGAGACTATAAATGGGTCAGAAACATAGTATGAAGAGATTTTATTCGGAATTAAACAGTTACTAATGAATTTAACGTCGGCGACTAGTTACAGATGAACGAATTCCTTTTGAATTTACTTGGTCTCAAGAAAATATTTCCAAATTCTTTCTAGCAAAACCTAATTCAAGCTCATCCATACATATATGCCAGGCGAAATATGATTTTTTATACATTAATTTATATGATTGTTTATTTCAGAAAAAGTTTTGGAATTATATAGCAAAAATCGTCCAAATCTCAGTTTAGTTATAAATCTCAAAATTTCATTTACTACTAAAATAACTAATATTTTATTATTTTGAAATCTGACTATTATGTTTTTATAGAAATATATGAGAAGCACGATCATCTTGTGCTCTTTTTGCAAAAATTCTTGACTAACCTATAATTTTTCATAGCTTTTTTCTCCAATATATTAGTAAATTTAAGATGATATCATCAAGGGAACAGCCCCATAATAATTAAAAGTGATTTTAAAAATGAGAAGTGAATGGGTAAATGCTTCTCAAATTTATGTGGACATTATCTATGCATTTATTTGTTGCTAAAAATTCCAGGTAAAAGAAATAAAACTATTTGATTTCTTATATTAGGCTAATGCTCCATCGTGAAACCGTAAATTTTATATATTGGGGATATAGCATTGTTAGCATAGCAAAATATTGGGGACATGCTTCGTTGTTTGGACTCATTACAGATGAAAAAGGACGAATGTGAACTGGATTCTATATATTCTCTTATCTTACATACTATGACAAATGTGAGAAGATTGGCCTTTGAGACGATTTCGTATGCAGCAGTTCTACATATTATATGATGGAATGTTGAGCATATGTCACTGCAAGCGGCTCAGAGGGAGCGAAAAGAGTTGAGAAATGAAAAAGGAAAGCTCATGTGAGTTGTCTAAATCATATGCAATTGCAAATGATGTAATTATCGATTGTGGAACAAGTGAAGTTCATTCCCTGCATACAACATAATTATTTCTATAAAAATATGAACTAATCTAAAGCTTGAAATTTGAAAAAGTGTAAAACATTTAATGTGAGCTTTATTATTTGTTGGCATTGAAGACTGTGTGTTACTGTTCCTAAAATAACTTGCCGATGTCTTAGAAGATTACAGTCCGTTCACATGAATAGCGTCACCAGTAATAAAGCAAACAATATTGCTTATATTAATTTCGATTATCTTTCCCAGAAATAAATTTTAGCAATAGTAACAATACTTTTATAATCAATTTAATTAAAAAATAAATATGAATCATGTATTTTACGCAAATTTCCCAATTTTCTGAAACGATGCAGTAAATACTGCATCCCATGAGCAACCTTAAAAGTTTAAATATAGTAAATCTAGAATTCTAAAGCAGAAATTCTCTATCTAATTGATTGTGGTTAACACTGAGCAAACTAATATTAAATCTGGTCCATTCTTTTGTAAAATGGGTCGAGCATCTTGTTTTATCATTGAAGAAATTGCGGAGGTTAAAAGTTTTAATTTTAAAGCAATCTCGAACGGGGGAATCGTAAATAATAATAATAATTGATCTAATACCAAAGTTATCAACAAACATTTGAAGAACGTCCATCAATACGGCAAAAGAAATAAAGGAAGGGTTCTTTAGCCATAATTCTTTGATTGCCGTTTGATTCCTCAGCATCTATCTTATTCTACCTACCAATCACAAGAATTCCTAAAGGAAATGAGATTAAAGCTTCAATTTCAGCCATCAGAAGAATAATAGAGAAATATTAAATAAAGAAAACCAATGCGAAAACCGTAGCTCAATCCTCATCAGAAGATGCAAGCGCTTCTCTTTGCAAAAGACCATATGCATTTGACTTCTGAATGGAGATATGTAATTTTTGCCGATTAAAAGAAGTTCACTATTAATGAATCGAACGGGTCCTCATGTTATTAGTAAAAGGAATGACACACGCATATCATCCAAATAACGCATCTTCTCGAAATTTTCAGGTGTATCTCTGTTACATCTTGATGCTGCTACAATTATTCCAATTAAGTTCACTTGAAACGAAACAGGAGTTTCGTACAAATGCCTTTAAAAACATACGAAAAAATATATGGATGCCATGTCTACTGATCAAAGCGGTCATGCAACCACAATCAATGCAGGGCCGGAGGTAGCCTGAGGTTATGCATCAGACTCCGACTTGTGCATAACAAAATTCCATGCTCCGAATAATGGGTGGTGCATTGGTCTATCATGCACTCATCTGTACGGGTTTATCTCATGATTCATTCGAATTGCTTCTCGTTCGTTGTGTTTTTCAGAAAATGCTTATCAGCCAGTTCATCGTAGTACGTGAAACAGCCCATGGTTCGATTGAAGAAACTACAGTAGCGCTATTAGTTAGCGTTTGTGACTCTAAGTTCTTATATGATTTCTGTTTGTTTCAGTACATCCGATATTATGAGCTTCTGCCTCCTAACTAAACAATTTATTTGGCAAAATATCGTAGCCAGCAGGCCAATTTGAAGGAAGACATTGAACAGAAGTGCTCAGAATCGGACAATTCCAAAGAGGTGGCCTTTCACCAGGATAATTCTAGACCATATGTGTCTTTGGTCACCTGGCGGAAGTTGTTGAAGCTTGGCTGGGATGTCTTACCACGCATTCCATATTGTCCTGATTTGGTACCTTCGGACTGCACTGCTATCTGTTCCGCCCAGCGTAAGGCCGAGGTGGCCTAGTGGTAAGGTCTCGACCTCGTGACTGGAGGGTCACAGGTTCGAAACCCGCTTCCACCGAAAATCCGCCGTGTATGGGGCCTGCTGCACGCGGAATCATATGTAGTGGCCAAACATCCTCCCGTTGGTGTGGCGCGGAAGTTTGGAGAGGGGGTGCCAGCTCTGGCGACGCCCTCATCATCTGACCACGGTTCAAAATTGCGAGGTCCGTCCCTAAATAGCCCTCGTGTTGCTTCAAAATGGGACGTTAATATAAGCTAACCTAACCGCACATCGTAAATTTTTCTAAAGTTAAAAATTTCATTTCTCTGAAGGATTACAAGCACCGCATTGAGCTGAATTTTAGTGTTAAACCAGGAACGTTCCACCACGCTGATAATGAAACTTCTCAAAAGATATCATATCATTATCAAATAAAATGTTTCATATAAATATATATATATATTATTGAATTAACTTCATTGTTAAAACGAAAAATTCTTTAATTAAAATTTATTGAATATTTTAATTAAAGAATTATCTTTCCGAATAACCCAATATGTGCTTCATCTATTCTTTGTTAATCAATCATGAACAATTAAACTAGAACCTGAATGGCAATAAGTTTCTAATCGTAAAAGTTTTCCTTGTCAAAATAATTATCTCAGATTTGAATTTGAAGAAATGATTTATTAAACTTAGTTCTGATTAATTGATTGCCACAGTTACAAGTAAAGAGCAGGTTATAAAATTTTACCAAATACATTGTGAAAATCAGTTTTTTCAACTCTAATATATTCTTCCTCTATCTCTCAATTAACTCCTTGAAAGGTTTACGAGATTGACATTTGCACCAAATCATCGTATGTTAAAACTTATGAAGTAAGATTATGTCATTCCGAGACGTTATAATTCGATACAAAAATACGTGGAAGCCAAAAAAAATCTTTTTTTTCTGTATGAATCAAAGCGACAACACATTCTCAAAACAGAATCCATGATTTAACTAACTAGTAGAGAAAATCGAAATTTCAAGGGTTAAAATGGACCTAGAGAATGTACAGTAAAAGGCTCCCTTTATCACTACAAATTGGAGCAGAAAATGCAAAAATAAATTTAGAATCCCTTAAGCTTTCTGTTACACTATTTTTTAATAACTATGCGATGAAGAAAATAAAACTTTTAATTTTGCTACTTCTATTATTTGATTACCATACGTAGATTAAAAAATCTATCTAAGATATAATCCGTACAAATTAGAAACCTGTTCTGCGCTTTTCGTTATCTAGATAGAAACATCCCAACTAGGGCTGCACGAAAACCGAGATTCATGTTTACTAAAAAAAAAAAAAAAAAAAAAAAAATTTTTTTTGCTTGAGCGGACTCAAACAGGTGCATACTGCTCTGATTACATTTTTTTCTAATAGCTTCCTTTTTGTTTATCCGCCGTGTACCGAAAATTTTTCTTCTTGCATTGAATAGCTAATTACTTTGCTTGAAGTTAATCATCTAATTAGCAACTCTCCAGATGTGTATAACAAACACAAAGGATTAAATTATATATAAAAGTGGTGTATTTCAGGTGGAGTTTTTAATAAACGAAATTTATTCTTGTCTAATAATGCTTTTTTTTTAATTTCTTTAATCATGTTATTAACTAGTATTTTATTCATCTTTTACTGTTTAAAATTCTATGAGTGTTGAACGATGCCTAAAATAGATGCTTATTGTTTAAAATAATAGAAATTTTGAAAAAATTCCTTCCAATTTGCGAGTGATAAAATTTCACGCTGTTCAGAAGTTTTTCTAGTCTTTAATTAAATCGGGATCAAGTTACCAGTTTTTTTAAATATAATATTAGTTTTTTTTAAATTTTTTTTTTAACTTGGGGGAATTTTCCTAAGCAGATTTTTTTTTCTGAAATGAGTGAATTTTTCCAACAACTTCATGCATTTAGAAAAAGAACTCAAGATAAGTATTCTTCAAACAAATCAATATTTTTTGAGTTATTACTCTTTTGCCGAATTCTGAAAAACTTTTCTTTATATTTTCAGAACAGTTGTTGTTGAATTTTTTATGCAATTGAAATTTTATTATATTTTAATGTTCTTTTGAATTTCGCACATTTTGGACATTTTTAAAACCTAATGGTCTTTCTAGTCAGTAAAAGGGAGGATAATACTATGAAAATGAATAATTCGATTATTGAATGGCATTTAATGAGATAAGATTATTTCAAGTCGCTATTTAAACAGATGTTACTGAATTTCAAGTAAAAGTTACAATAATTATCAAGTGAATCATCAACGGGCGAAATATGTTATCACATGATTATTTTATTTAATAAATTTTCTTCCAGTTACACCCTACACTTCTTACTCCATATAAAAAGTCAAAATGTAAAAGAAAACATCTCTTACTCAGTGAGAGGTCACAGTAAGTTTGCTGACCCAACATGTGTTGTTTGGGTCGACACCATATTGTAATAGATTCTCGGCACATGGTTCAGGAATGTCTCGGGCAGCGGTGTTAAGCAGTACAGAAACGCTTTGACATGGGTGGGTGTGCGGGTGATGGCAATGCAAGCAGGGGATCACTTCGCAATATTTTGACGTGAAAACGTTTTTCCGCTCGTTACAGTGATAGTCGATTGAACTTTCTTATCTGACAAAATACCGTCAGATTTGAATCGCTAATAACTACGAGACTAATAATGCGAAAAGAATGACTGACCCCACATAGGATAGATCATATCCGTAAGAGTTTGTCGCATAGTATTTGTTTTGTCTATGATGTCATCGTACCAGTGTAGGCGTATACGCGTGATTGTTATGAATTAGCTTTGTGTAAGGTTATAAATAAGTGTAGCGTGGAAACGCGATTATTATTGATTGGGCAGGTTGATTCTGGTGTCATTTTAAAGAACTCGAGGAGTATTAATAGGAACCAAAGTGAGACAATAAAAATATTTATCAGAATAAAAGTAAAAATCGGTATTAAATTGAAAATTTCAAACTCCGCATATTTTTTTATTATAATGTGCACTTTTCTTTCGAATTGTACGAAACTCACAGAATGCTTGACAATACGTAAAAGAAACATTGTAGTAAAATTGGAACTTAAAAATTTGAATATTTTGGGAAATATGAGCATTTGTAGTAAATAATGTTTTACTGCGCATACGCGAAATGTAGTTCTATATACTGTCAACATATGGCGCCATCAAAGGCTACTCTAAATAAAACAAAAGAAAGGCGCAGTTCTGGTCCTTGCCGTAGATTTTTGGTGGAAACAGCGGGATAAACTCATATAACAACTATTTCGTACTAATTTGTAATTTAATTTTCAATCTCTTTAATAAAAAATTTTCTGTAAGAAGCTTGCATTACAACAAATATAGCTTCTCTTTGCCCATTTGGGAAATTTTTCTGTAAGAAGCTTGCATTACAACAAATATAGCTTCTCTTTGCCCATTTGGGAAATTTTTCTGTAAGAAGCTTGCATTACGCCAAATATAGCTTCTCTTTGCCCATTTGGGAAATTTTTCTGTTAGAAGCTTGCATTACGCTAAATATAGCTTCTCTTAGCCCTCGTTTTAATAAATGTTTTTGCTCCCGTATTCTGTTACCGCTGGCAAGAAAATTATTTTTATCTTGCTTCCTCTTCTGTTTTGTTAAAACAAGAAATAATTTGTTCAATTCCTGCTCATAGGATTCACTGTTGAGTGCCGCATCACTTAATTTTGGAACCCACTGCGTATTCCTGCAAGGAGAGGAAGCGACGTGACGTCACAACACAAGGTAAGACAATGGATGTTAGATAATATTTACCATGTATCACTGAAATTGACCCTATTAAATAATTGGAAATTACAGATAAAATCTCGGAAAAAAATACAAGTAGTTGCTTCGCCCGAAAAATATGACATTCTAATTGTTTATTTCTTGTCTTCAAGAATAAAAGAGTCAGATGGTCAAAATACTAGCTGCGCATGGGCCTAACGTAATAATTTACGCATACCACTAAGATAAATAATAATAATAATAAAAATTGCAATTAACACTAATTTTTTCCAAAATTTATTTGCTTATTCTAATCAACTGAAGATAGAAATTTAATGCTTTTGATCCACGACCAAAAAGTTAAATTAGTAAATTTTCCTTGGCTGAAGAGAATACTTTTTTATACATTTCAAGAGAATTTCTTTGTCTATACATTTTGATAATCAATGACAAACTATCTTTCATGCTTAGTCTACCAATCTTTGAGTTCGAAATAATTTTTCTGTCTGGGTTTTTGGTTCAAGAATTTCGGAACCTTTCGGTCGGTATTCTGTTCCTTTGGCTAGAATCCCCTTTAATTAGATTTTACAAACTACATTACACTGATAAACTTCCGTTTCGTTTTTGGGTTCGGCGGATCGCAAATTCCAAGTCTCGATTTTTTTACAAGACGTGTGTTCCGGGGCACGTAAAATCCGATCATGGGCCTAATCTTCTGTAGACCCCAGTTTAAATTTACGAGTGAAAGTTCATAGATCAAGTCGGGATGTTAGTTAAAGTCACATCCTCATTTTATGATAAATGCAACAGAAACATCCATTCGCCTCATTCAAGTAATTAATATTATAAAAAAGAGCTTTGAGCTTAGCTTTCGAGACCATATAAATTTTTAAAAAATATTACCAATTTCTTTAAGTCTTGATTTAAATTTAAATTACTATTAGACACTTCAACTTCTGTTTCACGGTATGCAAAATTTCGGTAATAAATTAGTTCTTATGGTTTATTACCATCTATTACTAAAAGATAGTCTTAAAGTAAAGATTTCAATATTCCAAATTAGGCTGGAATATTGGGTCCCAAATGTGATTAAGGAAAACATCACCGAATACCGACAATTTTGAGGGTTTGTATTTGGTATAAAAATTGGTGTAAGTTTATAATTTCGGAAATTTTTACTACAGCTCTCTACAGATAAATAATTATTTCTTACACATATAATTAAGATTCCAGGCAATGAGATGGTGCTAAATTAAAATTTTCAACATCTTTAAAATGTTTTTTTTTCAAGTTAAAGTTGCTACTCAGCATTTATGTTTTGATGTCATTTGTTTTATTTATAAAAGATTATTTTAAAATTGACAATACTGGATTATGCAAGATTATTTTTAAGGTTTGTAAGAGACTTTTTAGGGTTTGCCCGAGAACTCTTTCTGCATCTTACTTATATTTACACAGTTTCCATTCGAAGCAAAATATTTTATTTTTAGATTGCTTTTACGTTATTATTTTGTATGGTTTGGATCAGAATGTAGTATTTCATTTTTTTAGTTCAAAAGCGTAAGTAATATCACTACCTTATAGTTTTTAATCAGCAGCATTAAATAAAAAAACTTTCATTGTGTGTGTATGGAAATAATGCATTAGAGCTGTGTCAGTTTATTTTATCTCAACTGTATACAATGAATATTTTTGTACTTTTCTTCATGAGCACTTTTTACAAATTTAATAAAAAAAGTAAATTTATTTATTTCCCAAAACAAATAAATGAACATTAGATGTATGTAAAGAAAACCGTCAAATGCAAATAACGATAAATATATGCAAAAAATAAGACTAAAAAGAAACGAGAGGCTTTTTGCTTGAAATATATATGCTAGATAATGCAATTACCAAAAAAAGTGTCTCATTTTTTTTAAATTAATTACTTTTTAATATTTTTATCGCATTTCTTAAGCACATAATTCAAAATGTTGATTTTACAACCGAATAGCTTTCTAATTAACAACAACATTTATTCAAGAATATGAAAACATAAGCTATTTTTAATTAGCTTTTGGCCGCAATATTTCATTTTAATTCCAACGCAGGCCCTTTTTTTCACCCTCTCTTAACAAATACTAGGCTGCGAAACTCCGGCTTTCTCATTGCATATGAAAGCTACATAATGTTAAAGTGAATAGTCGCCTTAAAATAAATATGTAGTTTGGAGCTTATATTTAGAAAATGCGATCTCCTCTGATGACCATATTATAAATCTTTTTTGTCCGCATGCGTTAAGGCATAATTAATTCAACGCAATGCGCTTAAAATTTATGACGTACTTAAAAATAAACTTTCATCTCCTAAATTCTGACGATGGTAATTTCCCCTTTTCGCTGAAAAGGTAAAAACAACTTCCTCTTTCGCAACAGTTTGAGATGGTGGAAACTAAAAATACAAAAGCTCTGCTTGTGGCTTGCTCGAATAAAACCAGAATGTTACGCCTCAGTGACACTATCTGTATTTTGCACGCAGATGCTTATTCAATGCAAAATAATGCTCGGCGAAAATTTCTTGAATAATATGACAAAATTATTGTTTTTCAATTTTGTTTCAAATGTGAGTGGATAAATCATAAATAATATTAAAATGCGTATTATTTGTAATAATGCAATGGCATACGATTCATGTCACTATTTAAATATATACATATATGGTTTGTTTGTCCTACTTTGAAGTACTACTATGTTGCACTTAACTCTCGGAACGGTTTTCTCTTTCTACAAAACGCATATATTTCGTGACGCATATAATTGGAAATAAAGTATACTCTGTTTTGTTCTTTGAGATATATACAGAATTAAATAATTTATATAAATAAAAGTGAAAATTCGCAAACAGTTCGTATTCTATAGAACTCCAAACTATTGATTAGATTTTTGTCAAATTTTACTCACAAATATATATTATAAAGCATAAGTAAGGTTTCAGAGAAGGTTTCGCGACAATTAATTCAATAATAAAATTTTTAATAAAAGACATGACAATATTTTTATCCCAAAAAAAGTTGGGTATATCAGCTGGGATTGAATATATTATGAACAAATTTTATGCTACTGAGTTCAAACACTCACGTGAGTGAGATTGTTAAAACAGTGGTTTAATTTTTTTTTTGCTAACTTCATAGATTTTAATTTTTTGTGTACGTGTAATCATCATGTAGCTTTACATACCGATAATTTAATTTAAAATTATTATTTACCTTTTATGTTGAAGAATGTCTCTGAGAAACTGTAAACAAAAAATGGCTGAAACGAAAAACAAAATCCTTTTTAGTAACAATGATTTTTTGTTTTAGATTAATTCTCTGTTCAATTGATTCATTTTATCTACATTTTGTAAATTTTCGATGTTTTCTTTTTCAGAGAAAAACTTTCTATTGTTGAAAAAAATTAATTAATAGTAAACGAGGAATAATTACTCTTCTGTTTCGCATTATAAGGTAATTAATTATTTCGATAAGACTACAGTGAACCTCTAAATATCGAACTTGAAGGATCCCGGTAAAAACTCGATATATGGAAATTTCAATATATAAAAATGAATATTGTAAAATTTTCATCATTTTCTTACTATATACAACTGTGCATAGTAATTTTTTAGAGTTAAATAAGACTTAAAAATTGTGTAAATATGTATTCAGTTTGCAAATTTGCTTTCAGTGCAAAATAAATGCATGTTCATTACAAAAACCAATTAAAATTTTCAATTTTTAGGGACAGAATCCAGTATTTTTGAACGTAATCTTTTGCCAATTCCATTTCAAAATAATGTTCAGTTTTATTTAGACAGTTAAAAATTTCTTCAGTTACATTAGGAATAAATCTCAAGCAGTGTCGGTGAGTTTGGTATTCTTCCATCACTTGTTTTCTAGATGATCTTTTAATTAATTTATCTTCCTTGTCACCCCTTATCTTTGAGTTCATCTCGATCAAAGCGATCGTCCAATATGCCCTGATCTTTCGGGTAATCAGTCACAATTATGTTCCCGTTCATATGTAAAAATTACTTGAATGCAATACCTCCATTTATTTATCCTAATGAAACGAGCTGTTTCCATACTTCCTTTGCTTTTTCGGTATCTGTTTGCTCTTCATTGTCTGTTTATTCTTGACTTTCTTCAGAAGTTTCTTCTATAAAACCGGCTTTAGCGAAACATTTTTTTAATCTTAATGGGTAACCATAAAGAATCGTGTCTTGTTTCCGAAACGCCTTGGTGTACTGAATGATCGGTCGCCTCAAATAATAATACGTGTATTATGACTTATGCAAAATAACTGCCATTACGATGAGACCCATTCACAAACACATCCCGAAGGTGGTAGTTCCGTCATCGGCGATAGGTCCATTAACTACCATTATTGTACCATCCAGAAAGCGAGACCCTGCTTATTTATCAGGCAACATCTCATCCCCCTGCATGAGGCGCAGTCCAGTGGGATTATCATAGTGTCTAAGATATCTTTATCCCATTCTTTGGCTAATGTGCTTATACATAGAGGAAGGTTTACTATTTTTTTTGTAGGTTAATGAGTTTCAGATGCAAATTTCAAGCGCTACATAATTTTGATAATGTACTCCCAAATTCTTAATTAACCTCTTGTCCATGGGTTGTAATTTAGTTACCGCATTAGGCGGGAAGAAAATTAGCTTAACGATAGACAATTTTCATTTAAATGAACTTGAATGGGAACTGCAACTGTCAACAAAAAGAAGCACATTTTTGTTTGATTTACCAAAGTCAGTTAACAATTTTCAAAAATTTATCCTGTCATCCTTGGTGCTTTGTGAGAACATAGTCCAAGTGATTTCACGCCTTTGGAATAACGCGGCTGTGTACTTTTTCCTATCAAAAGGAGTTTTAATTCCTCCTTACCGGCATGTTCGCACAAACGACAACTATGATTAGATTTCTTATTACGTTTACCTCCAAAACATTTATCGTGCTAGAAAATAAAGGTTGTATCGCGCCAATATTTGAAAAAACTACCAGTTGCATCTATGTTAAACACATTGTTGCAATCGTATTCTTTTAAAATGGTTTTCAAAAATATGTTTTACCGTTCAGAACATTGCGCGTCCGAACGAAGACACTTTCACCCGACATTAATGTTCCTTGAATGCTATGCCACTTTTTGAATTGATTGAGAGCTGACTTGGCAGTTTAAAATTCCCAAATTTGCAGTATTAGTCTTCATGAGCATCCAAGTCACGCGCATGTTCTTGTTTCGTATAATTTTTAACCATTTTATTACTGCTTCCTTCATCTTGCCAAATTTTAAGGATTTAAAACGCTTTCTGTCTCCTTCAACACTTTCAAGTATTTTAATAACCAAATTCCGATTTTTCAAAATATTTAATTCCGTTCTTTGTCGAAATTTTATACTTGTTTGACAAGTTTTTATTTTTCGCCCCGCTTTTTCATTAAGCAGAACACTATAAGAAATCTAAACCTAACCTGAATGACTAACCTAACTGAATTTAAAATTAAAATCTTTTTCCTAGTTAGGAAAGGAATTATAGAGTAGAAGCTAAGATAGTAGAAGACTCTTATTCAAGTGTCTTTTGCTTTTTCTTTAGCAGCATACCGGTCCTCACTGAATTTCTGCTTCAGTAAGAATCGGTAGAACAGATTCTTTCTTATTTAATTTATATTCCTTCTTATAAACGAACCGGGTGCATTTTGACTGCTACAAGTATACAAAATTTTTATGCGAAATTTTTTGTTTGATGTATAGAAGTTTTATCTAACCGAAACTGTTTTTCTAACTAAACTCCAAAGTTCCTAAAAAACTTCGATTTATAGAGACTTTCGATATATGGAGATTAGACTGTATTTATAAGTCTTTGACATTCATATTAGCATATTTTGTGACTAAATTGCAAAAACTTGATCTTTCTTCATTTGAAAATTTTTGAAGCTTAGAATTTAAAAATACATTGTTATATATAATTATCATTGGCACTCTTCAAATTACTAACACATAAGACATATTAAATTTGTAACACGATTTTAAAATACCTCATCACCTCCTTGTAACACGTAATTGTCAGAATTTCCTTGTTTATTAACTACATTTTTATTTGATTTATTGATGTTTACCTTATGTTTACTTTTTTATTGATTTCACATTAAAAGATTCATACTAATCAAAGAAATTTTATTACTTCCTCATAGTTGATTATCTTTCAACCAGAACAAATGAAGTGCTTGTTTTTTCTGCAACTCTCAATAAATTAATTATAATAAGCTATAAATAATAAACTATTGAAGAAATATCTATTTAAATATTTAAAATGAATGGTTGAAATATGTTTGCCCTTTCACTAATATCTTTTACTTTTCATTATTTAAAATATATTTAATATAATATAAACTTTATATGTATTTAATATTATATAAATATATATTTATAATATATTAAATGTATATTTATTATCATATTAATATTTTAATATATATTTAATATTATATAAACTTTTCAATAAATACAGTTTAGTATTAAATTGAATTCTGAGATTTGAAAGTAGTGTTACCTTGGATTTTTAGAAATTGAATAGGAAGAAAACTTAAATGTAAACTTCCAAAGCCATTTAACTAATCATATGATTTCCTTTCAACTATCAATACAATCCCATTTATAGAACCTTTATACATAATAATCCTGAAAATATTAGAGTAACACTTCTCAGTATTTTGAAATATTTTCACTGATCTTCATAAAGCAATTCAAAGAAAGCCGTGTTTGTAAATATATCTGTACAAATATCTCTTTAATAACCAATACAAAATTTCCGCCGCAGTAACTATCTAGCAAAATGTAAACAAATCGTGAATACTATTTAAGGGAAATTCTATCAGGGTATATAATATTTATGCAGTGCAAACAGTTGAACTGAAAGTTAATCTGCTAATGAGAACGAGAAAATTAAATCTCTTCGATAGTTTTAGCGTAGGACTGCGTTCTTCCCTTGGGGTCTCAGGAAATAATTTAATCCACACGCCCAAACGCCACAAAAACGTTGTATGGGATATCCTCTATATCTCGGTAACTACGTATGTTAAAAACATAACTAATTTCCGATTTTAGAGATAAAGGGTAACAACAGAAGTTACAAAAAAATTGAAAATAGAAATTGTAGTTCAGCGACTACTGAGTCGCAAAGTTGGGCAAAAATACGTATGAATTGGTGACGCGATCCTCTATATCTCGGTAATTACATATGTTAAAATATAACTAATGTCTTATTTTAGAGATAAAGAGTAACAACAGAAGTTACAAAAAAAATTGAATATCGGAATTATAGATCAGCAATTACTGAACTGTATATAGAAACAAAATAGTCACGCGAGTAAAGTAGTCCTACGCTTTTAACATCAGCGCCTGTTTGAAAAAGACAGCCTCCAGTCATTTTTTTTCAATTGGCGACTTCAGTATATCTGACAATGATTGACAATGTTGAAAGATAAATGGCGTAAGTCAATAGACAAGATTTTCATTCTGTACTCGACCGTGAGATATATAAACTCTAACATGTACAAATTGGATTCAATACCTACAGAGATAAATTATTTTCCTTATCTCGTTAGTGATTAAAGGAATGCCGAGGTAGATGATATCAGACCAACTAAAGAAGATAAAGACGTGTTTGAGTGAGACCGTAAGTATAGATCCTTTTATTTCTTTGTGCACTTTTCTTCTTTGACTTTAATTGAACTTTGATTTTCTGTTACTGGTCTATCGCTCTTTCAGAAAGAGACTTAGCTGGATTACCTCTTTCTTTTTCTCTCTTGTATTAAGGAAGGAGGTGTGAAAACGTCTAGTTGTTTGGAAACGCCTTTTATCTGCACTGCTGAGTATCGGTTTGCAGTTATGAGAGTCAGGAGACTTCGCTTTGTACGATTTCTTCTAATGGTGAGAATGACTCAGCTGCTATTTATCGGAACTTTGAGCTCAAAAATGATTTTTGTCTCGGACACTGAAACTTAATGTTTTATTTTAAGGATATATCTAAAAAACAATTTTAATTGTTGCTTTAAAAAGTTATTTTTATTTCAATGAATGCATTATTATTTTATCGATAAAATGTAATTTATTAACTTTCGACTGTTATTAGTTTTAATCATTAATTTTAGTTCAGCTATAATGTTCTTAAATAAACAATAAATTTTTGGTTTACTTAAATGAAGATTTATCTATAAACTTTTGCAGGTAAATGTAGAATTCTTCTAGTATATACTATTTTTCCAAAAACATTACCGAAAAAATTTAATATTTCTAGTCATTAATCCCCCTCCTTTTTATTATTCCTTTCCCTTAGAAAAAGCATAAGAAATCGGTACTCTTTAATAATAAAGGAAAGATGGAAATAACTTTACCTATTGTGTAAAACTCTTGAAGTCTAAAATTTGTAACTTATATACAATAGTATAAAAGGCAAGAATTGGATAATCAATATGAACCTTCAGATTGCTTAAGTTTTCTCTCAAAATTTGAAGTAAAAAAAATTATGTCAAATTCAAAGTAATTTCTAAGCTTAGTAAAAAATATCCTATTATAACAAATAGGCTCTGATAGAAAAAAAAAATCAGAAAATGTTCATAGAAAATTTCTAAATAAATTTTTTATTGCTCTATTTCACAATTAATAAAATAAATAAAAAATTAAGGTATAAGCTTTTATTCATGCAAAAAAATGAACGCAAAAAGTTTGAAATAATTTTTCTGTTTACAATAAAATGCATAGTTCGAATAAAAGCGTGGGCGCCTTTACCTTCTAGGAATACGCCATTTGTTTAAGGAAATATACTCAAAATGTAAGGTGCTATACAAGGCGCCCACACTTTTTGGCGATTACAATGGTTTCAAAACCTGTTTTATTTTAATAAATTCTGTAATCATCAGCTCTTAAATTTCACAACGACTTAAAACTAGTCATTTTCTAGAATAACATCAATTTTAATATTGTTTTGGATTTTTGTTCTTTATTTGGTGGCCGGACAAAATTCAGACCACAGGAAGGAATAAATTTTGACTTTTTGTCATTGCTTTACACAGAAAATTTTGTTCTTTTTGAACTAAAAATGGCGTGTGGTTTCTGATGAGTGCGCCATTTTAGTTCCTTTCCATTTTGAATAATTTCTAATTAAAGTGTTCTAAGTATTAGAGAATCTTTGATTTTTTATTCTATAGTTTTTGTTGTATTATTTTTTAAAAAAATTCTGTTGAAGCAATTACTTCTTGCTGCTGCGTTTGCGCGCAAAAACGTTTATTGTTTTATTGTTTTCGTTATTTTTCATTATTATTATTGTTTACTTTTTGTTTCTTTTAATTTATTTTCCTTTTAATTTAAATTTCTATTATTCGACTAGGAAAACATATATAAATAGTTAGAGATGAAGAAATCTACAGTATGTAACCTAACTTTAAAAGTTCCTGTCTGTTAATTTCTTTTCTTGGTATTAGTAATCTAACAGACTTTTCATTCAGTAAAAGGAACAATACTCTGGAATTTATAGCATGTCTCTCGTAATCAGACATTTTACAAACACGTTTAAATTTCAGTAAAGGTTTCTGGGGGAATGGAAGATTTCTTGCTGAAGATAAATTGTATCTAAATCTTTTAATCCTTTTGAATGAGAATATTTATCCATTTAACTGCCTATGCATGCATTTGCTATATAGACGCAATAAAATGTTTATAGATCAAAACAATAATTTTGAATAAATTTATGAGCTCGTGCTTCATTTTAATCAATAATAATAATTAGTATTTTATATTATAATTTCGAAAATAATTATATGTTTGCAATTTATTTGATACAGTTTAGCTACCATTTTATTACTTTATTTTGTCAATAATTATTTCTAAGTCTTACAATACTAATTTCAAATCAGGAAGGCAACGCAATTCCATTAAAGTTGAGTTTGATAAAAAATATGCAATAAGTATCTCTTACGCCGTTTTATTTATAAGCTATAAGAAGGGTTATGAATTTTCTTTATGGATTAAATATGCTAGAAGTTTCGAAATTGTTCAAATTATAACTTTGAAGAGACAAAAGAAGACAGTGAAAAATATGAAAAGTGTGGTAACAATTGGATCAAAGATGCAGCAAGCGCAGATAAGTTTCCATGGCATAATAGGACAATTTATTGATTTTTGAAATAACAGAGATTTTAAACGAAGGAAGCATGAAAAAATGTGTATTCACTGATTTTTTTTTATATATTCACATCTTTGTAATTTATATTAACCCTCTCATACCAAGCGAGGTGGTCCTGGGCGGTCTAAAAATTTTCCCTTAACAGCGACGAAGGCCAGTCTGAGGCGGTTAACTTCTTTTGAGGGGAGGTGAGGTTCTGTGATCACTTAGCAGATAAGAGCGGTAGAGGGTCCAATTACCCTTGCTAACTACAGCCCATTCCCGTGCGCTTTAAGGGGAGATTATAGCAGGGGTGGAGTGGTGGGAAAATGACCACCCAGATTGGGAGAGTCCAATTGATGTCGCGTATTCCTTTCAAAAAGTCCCGGGTTTTAGAGAAGCTAGAAGAAAAAAGTCGCATCGGGATTCAAGAGTTAAAGGCAGAATAAAAAGGCGTATAATAATAATAAAATTTAATATCCGTTATCCGCTGAACGACTTCCAAATTGTTTAGAAGAGGGAATTAGAAAATGTTGTGTTTTTGAAAAATATCAAATTATTCAGATAAAAATTCTGACTGAAGTTCTTTAAATAATATATTAAACCAGTGAATAATTTGAACAATGTTGGAAGTCTCTGAAATCATGCTGAAGTCAAGGAGTTCCAAAATTTTTCTTAAAATTTGATAAATCTCTAGTGTGTCTTGCAGCAAAGAGAATCTCAACGCAGATGGATAGCCTTAGGAGAACCCTACCTCATGTAAGCCTTATTCTATTAATATTATAACATTTCAACAGAACATCCTGCTATTTGAGACGTCTTGCTGGAATCCTTGGTTTAATAGAACTAGAATTCGCAGATTGAACCTTAGAGCTCTTTGAATCATAATAACGATGAATGGAACTGTGTATTTAGTGGTTACAATATCCCCTATGCATTGGTGTGTGTCTTTGTACAAAAGCTTTTACGTAAATAGACGTGAACCAAACAGTAATTGTAAATGTTAGTAACCAAACATTGACTTTTGTAAATAGCATTCCAATTCTGATAAATATATCACATCATCGCTGGTCTTTTGGTTAATTACTATTTGTCCTTATAATGTATTATTTTGAAAGATTTTTTTAATATTTTGTGCATAAATTATAGGATACAAATGCTAGAAAGTAATACTACATAAAATAGAAATCTATTTATTTCAAAATGTATTTTCTGGCATATCAGAAATGCATATTGAATTTGCATCTGCTTTTTTTTAATATTGGAAAATTAAACCCGTGTATTTATAGACTTTTATTTGTTGTTAACTCTTTAATCCCGAGGTGACATTTTTCTTCAAACTTCTTTAAAACCAGCACTTTTTGGGAGGAAACAACATGAATTGGACTCTTCTAACCTGGGTGGTCATTTTTCCCATCATCCTACCCCCTGACAGAACCTTCCCTTCAGGCGAATGGAAATGGGCTGTAGTTGGCAAGGATAGTTGAACCCCCTACTGCGCTTATCTCCTAAACGATCTCGGAACCGCACCTCCCCTCAAAAGAAACCAACCGCCTCAGACCGGCCTGTTAAGAGGAAATGTTTAGACCTCTCGGTGTGAAAGGGTTAAAGGATTGTGTGTTCAAATGACGTAAGAATATGATTTAAAAATACTGAACTTCGATGTTTCTTTTCTACCATTCTTTGCTTATATCATCCCAAAGAAAAAATGATCTTTGCAGTTTTAAAGAAATTCATACATCACGGCAGGCTAAAATTTACTTCATGTGATCATCTAAATAATTGCTGTATTAGTTATAATTAACAAAATTTAACAAAGATATTAACTATAAATTAATTAAATTAATTAGTCAGAAATTAATTAAAACTCTTTTGTATTATATAGTAAGGCGCATATGCAGCTATTTCTACTATAATACAGAAACAAATAATATAAATTTAAAACAAAAGTAAAAAAAAGAAAGAGTATAGATAAGAAACAAAAGATTTAAACAATAACGATAACAATACACCTTTTTGCGTGCTCAACGCAACAGCATCAAGTGATTGCATCAACAGAAAACGATTAATATTAAAAAAAAACATAAAATATAATTCAGAATGTAAAAGAAAAAATATTCAAATTGGAAGGAATGAATGAGAACTTGAATGACGAACTTTCTCGAAAACCACTCGCCATTGAAGTTCTAAAAATGGACAAAATTTTTTGTCAAGGGTAAGATTATAAATCAAAAATATACCTTTTGAGGCCTGAATTAGGATGTATTTCATATTAGTCATTTATGATTCAGCAGTTTTCTTATAAACGGGCTTTTTTCTTCCTTACGTTAACACATTCGCTGCCACGACTCACGTCTCAGATTCGAACAGTCTATCTAAATAGATGACCTCTTCTCTGCTGTAGTAAAGAGATAGCATAGAAGGGTGTCATCTAATAGGCTATGCCATTCTGACGCGACAGCGGTAGAGAAAGTTTTAAAGCCGATAGATTTATAAGTATGAACTTATTGAATTTTCGTCTGGTATTTAAAAAAATGCTTGAAAATTGTGCTTCCAGTACAAAAACTAAACTCATATTTCGAAACATGATATGAGACGCAAATTTATATAGAAGAATTCATCGCTTGAATATTCAAACAATAACTGTTTATTCAGTGAGCATGGAAAATCAAGTATGAAATGCTTAGTATCTTTTATTATCGAAAATTACTAAAAAACTCTCTACAAAGACAAAAATTAAGTTGGGATGATAACCCATCTGTAAAAGGCAGGGCCGGTGCTAGAGTAACAAGCGCTCCTAGGCAAAAAAAATAATACGCCTCAAAGCCAAAAAGATTTTTGGGCCCCTTACTATTACGTACTTAGATGTTCTCATGCACAGTCAGACATAAAAAAGTCAAATATACATTGGATATTAAAAAAATATTACTTTTTTTATTTAGCGAAACATTTAAATTGCGCAAAAAAGGAAAAACAATTTTCAGTAATACATTTCATTAACTTGAATTTTAAGCATCGATAATTCATTTCTGGCACTGATTGTGGAGCACGTCCAAATGAGGTTTTTTCATACTGTCCGTCGAGATCTCAGTGGAGTTGCAAAGAGAAATAGAGGAGTCTCGAAATTCTCACAGGACCTCTTTTTCAGATTTTTCAACATTTGTAATCAAAAATAGTCAAATAACTCATCTTGTCAAGAAAAAACGATTCATTTTGTTAAATAACTATTTTTAAGGAGTTTCATTATAATAATCATTCATTAATGTATCATTATTTATTAATTTTCTTATTTGGGGTCGTGCCAAAGGTTTTTCAATGAAACCGATGTAACGATTTTTTTTTCTTTTTACTCCGGAAAAGGGATCGCGGGCTTAGGACTAATTATTAATTAAGGATTAATTTATTCAAATTCAATTTATTTTTTAAATTTATTTTAATAAATATACTTTTTAAATTTAATTTTTATTTTAAATTTAGTTTCATTATTTAATAAAAGAATAAAAATTTAATTTAATTTTAATTTTAAATTTCTATCAAAGAGAGTGCCTTCTGCTCCTTCTACAGCTGAGAGTGAAAATGAATTCCCAGTATATATAGCGAAAAGACCTCGAGAGTTGTCTGATGAAGAAGAGAAAAAGGCGAGAGTATTGAAGAGTTTTGTATAAGGAAATGTGTAGCTTAGATACAACTGTCGTGATCCAACGGGAAATAGAGGAGTCTCGAAATTCTCACAGGACCTATTTTTATGATTTTTCAACATTTGTAACCAAAAATAGTCAAATAACTCATCTGGTCAAGAAAAAGCGATTCATTTTGTTAAATGACTTTTTTTTAAGGAGTTTCATTATAATAATCATTCATTAATGTATCATTATTTATTAATTTTCTTATTTTGGGGCCGTGCCAACGGTTTTTCAATGAAAACGATGTGATGATTTTTTTTCTTTTTACTCCCGAAAAGGGATCGAGGGCGAAAAAAATTTAAGGATTAATTTATTAAAATTCAATTTATTTTATTAATTTATTTTAATTAATATACTTTTTAAATTTAGTTTCATTATTTAATAAAAAAATAAAAATATAATTTCATTTTAATTTTAAATTAAATTATATTTTTATTAACAAAGAGAGTGCTTTCTGTTCCTTTTACAGCTGAGAGTGAAAATGAATTCCCAGTATATAGAGCGAACAGACCTCCAGAGTTGTCTGATGAAGAAGAGAAAAGCCGAGAATAATGAAGAGTTCTGTGTAAGGAAATGTGTGGCTCAGATGCAACTGTCGTGATCCGACGGGAGAAACAGAAACATCTAGGGAAGATGGGATGTTTATTAGAGCGTTGCCTGCAAGCTTTAACTGGAAGGACACCTAATTGCAAACAGTTTAACAAGATACTAGAAGTGACCATCTATTCTGTAACAATCATTACAGAAATAATTTTTCTAAGAATCATAAATATACAGGATGGCCATAAAAAAAACTTCCCCGATATATGAACCCTTAGCGGCCTATCCGCTCAACCAAATTGATATGAAATTTCAGATATTGTTATTTGAAGGTATGCGCTCGAGATTGTGATGATTTAAAACAATGGAGCTCTCACGGTTACGGTTACAGTGAAACAATTTCGAAATTTCCAAATAGCAACACCTACTTTTCATGGAAACGTGATCCTCATAGAAAAAAACTTAAAATGGAGATGGAACCGTATATTTAGGGCAAAAAACGGTGGCGCTAGGCAGAGACAAAAAATCTCTTCTAGCAATTATTTGCCTTTGGTTATTTTCGTTGTTTTCTTCGTCTGCGTAACTCTGCCATTTTTTGCTCTAAAAATACCGTGTTAAATTCATTTTTAGTTTTTTACAATGAGGATCCCGTTTCCATGAAAAAAAGTAGATGTTGTCATTTGAAAATTTCGTGATTTTATCACTGTAACCTTAACTGTGAGAACTGGACTATTGTTTTGCACATAAGGTATAATGCGCATAAGGTAATTCAGAGCATAAGGTATAATGCTTCCATACAAAATTTTATTCCCCTCTCTATAACGGTATGTTCGCTAGGGGGTCATATATCGGCAAAGTTTCTTTATACCCCGGTTGTTGTTTTCACTTTTTTGTCTCTACCTAGCGCCGCCATATTTTACATTAAAAAATGGTTCTAACTCCATTTTAATTTTTTTACTGTGAGGATCACGTTTCCATGAAACAAAGTAGGTGTTGCTATTTAAAAATTTCGAAATTTTTTCACTGTAACCGTAACCGTGAGAGCTCTATTGTTTTAAATTATCACAATCTCGAGCGCATAACTTCAAATAACAATATTTGAAATTTGATTTCGATTGTTTGAGCGGATAGTCCGCTAGGGGTTCATATATCGGGGAAGTTTTTCCATGACCACCTTGTATTTTAATTTTAATCGATGGAATGTATCAATGTATTAATGTTAATTTGATTCATATATTTTTCATTCAGTTTAAGGGATAAGAGTGACTATTTTAGTTCTATTATACTGCTGTGATGTCTTTCTAGAGGGCTAGGCTTCTGGTTCGCATTTGCTTAAATTGCTAGTCGATTAGAAGAATTCATGTCAAGATAGTACGTATTTTTGCTAGATTCATCAATAGATATGAGTTAAAATAATGAAGAAAATACCTAGAATTATTACATTATATCGAAATTGTTTCATTAAATTTACTTTTAATGTATATGGGATTTCCCCCTTCATTTATTTCCTATGAAACTGATGTGGCAGGAAAATTTATACATGGAAATTAATCCGATGTTGTTGTTGTTGTTTTCCTGATTCAAACAGTTAAAAAAAGGCATTCGCTTAATCTCATTAGTAAAAGTTGTAATATTTTTAATTCTTATACACATTAAATAATTGTAATGGTCAACATAGTAAAGGAGTATCTTTAATTTCTAAAATATTACAAGATGTGGTTAATATTTGTGTGTAGATCACTCAACCAGAATGACTAATACTATGGCTCTCTCTCTCTTTTGCATTTTTGCATAATGTATTACAAAAGCTTAATGTCAGATATTATTAAATTCTTAAGCTTTACCACTTCCACTTATAATGCGTCAATTGGCCTATGATTCCTGCATTTTTTTAATTTAAAGATTATTCAAAATCTTACTCCAAATGATAGAAAATTATTTCTTATTTGAGGTATGAGAAATATTCTTCAATGAATACTTAGTTAAATATTCATTTTGTTTAATTCATAACACTCAGGAGATAAAAATGAATAGAAAATACAATAATAAGCAACACAAAGAAGAATGACGGTGGTTCATAGCATATTCATCGAAATCTTTGTATTTGATAAACAACAAACTCATTAATCCTAGTAGCACAAAGATATTGTACGATATTGAACATTATTCGCAATATTGTATAATATTGTACAATATCAAATAATATTGTATAATATCATATAATATTGTACAATATCATATAATATTATAACATATCGAACAATATTGTACAATATCATATAATATTATAAAATATCGAACAATATTGTACAATATCATATAATATTATAAAATATCGAACAATATTGTACAATATCGGACGACATGTTGTGTTTCCTGGGAAGCTATTTCTTTTAAATTTATTCTTGGAACTCGATATTACCTCATCCCAGACTACTTCAGGCTATAAACTATTAATTTGACTATTATAAGCCATCTTTATTTTTTCATATAAAAATGTACATGTTTACTTAATGCTTATTAGACTATTAAGACTTATTTTCCTGAAAGTTTTCTAAACTATTTATTTATTTCTATCCTTGTTGATGCGTATAGAATATCTTCAAGGCGCTTAATAATTTCGAGCCCACATGTTTTGGTTGATAATGTGTTTTTTACTATTGTGTAACAGTGTTTCAATAATAAGTGTTCATAGACTGATCATATATTCCAAGGTAATTTTATAAACTGTTACCGTGGCTGTTACGGGTTGATAAGAAATATTCTTCAACAGTTTATTAGCTGCAACAACAGTGATGAAGAATGCAACTGAATGTTAGTTATCGAAATCATTAAAGCTTTAATCGCGAAAATATTTTTCCAACTCACAAAAAAAAGAAAAAAAAGGACTTGCATCATAAAAGAAGAAATAATAAAGGTTAATCTTGTATTTTTCTTAAGTCTAATTTCACGATCTGAATATGCCCAAAGAATATGAATGAGAAGTATTTTTTAAGCAAGTGTAGACACGAAATAGAACTCTGTTGTTCAGTAAATATGAAAAAGAAAAAGAGTAGGGGAAAGTTTCATGCATAACCATTAACTCTTTAATACCGAGGCGACTTCTTTCTTCTAGCTCCGTTAAAACCGGGACTTTTTGGGAGGAAACGACATGAATTGGACTCTCCCAATCTGGGTGGTTATTTTCTCCACTACCCCAACCCCTGCTGTAACCTTCCTTTAGTGTGCAAAGAAATGGGCTGTGGTTGGCAAGGATAAATGGACCCTCTTCCGCGCTTTTCTCCTAAACGACTCAGAACCTCACCTCCCCTCAAAAGTAGCCAGCCGTTTCATATAGGCCTTCATCGCTGTTAAGGGGAAATTTTTAGACCGCCCGAGACCGCATCGCTCGGTATGAGCGGGTTAAACTTAAAACTGATTAGATAAAGTATCATTCACTGAAATATGACATTCACATATTAATATGCTAAGTGCGAGGAAAATAATCGAGTCAAAATATTAATCCCCTGATATTAAAGATGTTGCATCATTTTGACGTTACTTGATTACGATAAAACAAACTCCACAGTTGTGAAGTAGTTTGAAGCCTCAGATTAATCTTTCTTTCAGGAAAATCTTAATTTTTTTCCTGAAAGAATCAGCAGATACTACTATATTTTTTATGACTTAGGGTGCTAGACTGAGCCCTTATATTCAATGAATGACTCCGCATCTAATTTTTTTTCGGTGTACAAAGAATTGAATAAGTATGGAGATTTCAGATATGTTTTACAAAATATAGCATAACTCTAAATGATTCGCTTATTACACACCCTACTTTAAAAATTAAATAATTTCTTTTCTCTGAAGGAGAAAATTTAATGCAATAAAGACAACGCAAATACTTTTAGATAAATATATCGATACAACTATAAAACGCGGCAATTATTTCTGATTTTTTATAACGCGTTTATTCCGTGTAATCTTATAAAACTCTCACTCAAAATTTGACATTTCAAAGAAGATAGAAAAGAAAAAGGCTTCAATTTCCTACATAACTAAAAGATTTTCACCCGCACCAAAAATGCTTTTCAAAAACTCGATGAAGAAAATACTCCTCATCCCAAAAGGTGAGAAAAAGTAATATGTGCTGTTGGCGGTATTTTAGATTTAAGGACTGTTTAAGCTCTCGAATCTAGTTTGGATAACAAAAGCAGGTGCGTTTGCCAGTACTTCCCTCGAGATATTTCAAGCATCTATAAATATAAGGGAAGAAAAAGAAACGCAAACGCCTATATGAATCTAAAAATAATGAAAACTATAAAACCCTTCCATAAACATGATTGATGCCGAACCGGGAGATCCGGGCTGTGTTCTTCGTTTTGATACGCAGAAAAGGATCCGAGTACGCAGCCATTAGAATATTTAAGCAGAGCTTATAACAAAGATATTCTCCATTTGTACATATTTATGAATTATCCAATAAATTCGATTTTTCTGTAGAAAGTTTTCGCATAAAAATAACTGATTTCTATTCATTATACATTCATTTCATTTCAGCCGAACGCGAACTTTGGTAAGATTTCAGTGTTCTCGTGTTTCATGCATAATATCTAAATATTGAGAATTCTAACTAAAATTCGATTTTTTGATGGTACATGAATTGATTTGCTTTGATATGTATATTTGTTCCCGGACGAAAAAATTCAGAAACAGTTTTTGAAGAAAAAAGGGAAATAAACGTGTCATTAAATTGACTGAATAGTTGGATCCACCAAATATTGGTATGTATCTGGTGCTGGTATATGATTAATCTGGCTATGATTTAAATATCATCACTTTGGTATTGTGCAGAAGTTGTTTTTTATTGCACACGCCGACACTGCTTATCCGAAGGGTGTAAAGCATTTCTTTAGTCGGCCGTTGTGCAGAAGTGTAGGGAATGCTTTTGCATCAATTGATTTGCTTAAAACTGGAATAGGTAGCTGGAAAAAGGAATGAGGCACCCCCTTCGATGAATATATTATAAACATTTTAGAAATTCGCTTTATCAGTGTATTGAGAAGAAAAAATCTTTGAAAAATCAAGAGGTCATAACAAGAATAGTAAAATCGCATAGAATTTGCATAGAATAGTATTCGCATAGAATTCGTTTTATCAGCGTATCAGTCAGAAAAAGGAATGAAGCACCTCCTTCGATGAATATATTATAAACGTTTTAGAAATTCGCTTTATCAGTGTATTGAGAAGAAAAAGATCTTTGAAAAATCAAGAGGTCATAACAAGAATAGTAAATTCGCATAGAATTTACATAGAATAGCATTCGCATAGAATTCGTTTTATCAGCGTATCAGTCAGAAAAAGAAATGATGCACTCCCTTCGATGAATGTATTATAAACTTTTTAAAAAATTCTCTTTATCAGTGTGTTGAGAAGAAAATTTTTTTCAAAAATTAAGAGGTCATAACAAGAATAGTAAAAGCGTTAGGCAGAGAAATCAATAGGAGAAGGATGTAAAACCATCATGGATATTATAAGAAACAAAAATCCCCAAACATTCATTTTCTAAAAATTGAAATATATTATAAATATGAGTGCAATTTCAATTTACTTACAACATTACTATCGATGCTTCACACTTTTGAATTTTTTTCTCGACTTGCTGACTTTTTACGAAAAAATATTTTTTCGTTTTAATACCCTGTTTCAAAGCGTTTTTAAAATAGCTATAATATAAATTTTAAAAGCGTTTCTTAAAACATTTTTATGCCTATTATTAAATACGTGCAGTGGGAATGACAACCAATTACTTAATCATAGAAGGAATTTCAAAGCTAAGAAATCAAGCAAATTAACTTTAACAACATATATTAAACAGAATTATGAACAGGAAAACATTTAATCCTAAATTTAGTACATATTTTATAATAAATACTTTGGTATTCCTTAATTTCAAAAACTTGTTAGTTGTCACCTTTTGTTTATTGTGACGATCAAGTTAAACAAAATATGAAAATAAGGAAGGTTCAAAATTATAAAATTTCTAAAAAAGAAAAAAATATATTAACCCTCTCATACCGAGCGAGGCGGTCCCAAGCGGTCTAAAAATTTTCCCTTAACAGCGACGAAGGCCGGTTTGAGGCGGTTGACTTCTTTTGAGGGGAGGTGAGTTTCTGAGATCACTTAGTAGATAAGCGCCGTAGAGGATCCAATTATCCTTGCCAACTACAGCCCATTTCCGTGCGCCTTAAGGGAAGGTTATAGCAGAGGCGGGATGGTGTGGTAAATGACCACCCAGGTTCGGAGAGATCAATTCATGTCGCTTCCTTCCAAAAAGTCCCAGTTTTAAAGGAGCTAGAAGAAAAAAGTCGCGTCGGGATTAAAGAGTTAATTGAGTTTTGTTTGCTTTGGTTGTTTGCAAGCTTTGGTAACTGCTGTAATGTAAATGTATCTACATGGTCGATATAATTAAAGTTCTCCTATTCAGAAAGCTCTAAAGCCGTGTGTATGGCTCCAAACGAAAAACAATTACTTGAATGTAATACAAGTGATGCGCTCGATGAAAACAAGAAAGGTATTGTGAGGTGGCACATTGCCTTCCATAAAACGGTATTTTTAACTAAAAAATACTTTACGATCAAAACTGAATTTGTGATACGCTTTTCGTTGAACTAAAAAAAACTCAAATTATGTAGTATTTTGATTTAACAAATCCTGACGAGTAAATTTCAAATCCACTTGAGAATGAAACATCAAAAAAATTTCTTCGCAACCCCCAAAACATATTCACTTACACAACTTTACAATATTTTTTCATATTGGAATGAAAATCTCTTCAGATACACCATACGTTCATAGGCTAAATAGGGTTGACACTAACAAATTAGCAACTCTCTCACAATTTGAGAAAATCGACAAAATAACCTTATGAGTAAAGTCTCCATGGTACCTGCAATAAATTAAATTTGTGAAACTTAATTTTTTAAGATGCGCAATGAAAATTTTTATATATTTTTATTACTGTTAAATATTTTCTAAGGCTACAACTTAAGAAAATATTGAGCTCATTTTCAGAAGTATGCAAGATTAATATTTTAATTTTTTTTTTATTTTAAATAGTTAACTAGAATATAAAATATTCTACTTCGTATTAGTAATATTCTTATTCTAAGAGTAAATATTTGAATTTATATCTTTTTCATATTCTAAATTTCTTACTTTATTTTTTCAAAATATGGATGTGAAAACAAAAACTTAAGAATGCGATATTCTAACAGAAATACTCTAAATAAATTATAATTTTAATTTCACTTATAGCACATTTTACCTTTTATATGTTCAGAAATTTCTTTTTGATGAGATTCAGTGTATCTTAATTTTATTAAAGTAATGCTAGATTTTCAATAAACAAATATTATATCCTAATTTTTATCGTACAAATAAAAGATGTTTTAAAACATTTTTTATTTTAATTATTTTCTACCTTTTAGTCTCTGATATATTTTATAATTCATGATTATAAATATAATGGAATCTTAAATTAATATTTCTCAAATTGACTTTTTATAGCGCTTCTATGAAATCAATATTTAGTTAAATTAAGTTATTAATTGATAAGCAAGACCCTTAAAATCAGTGGTGGGACAACTGTGGGTCAAGTAGTCTGGGAGTCATTATCAGAAGCGTAAAGCTAAGGAATCGATTAGTTGCATTTAAGAGAAAAGTAAGACTTTCTTTTCTTTTAAAATATTTAAATTCTTCTAATCTTAACCAGGGTGGGGCAACATAAAGTATACAGTTTTTCTTACAACCTGAAAATCTATTGAAGTTCTATAGATTTATCAAAATAAAATAATAAATGGTACCTTGTTACAGAAAAATATAAAAGGGTGGTCATGACCTACAAAATTTGCAGGTCGCACCCCTAGCACCCATTCCTGAAACGAGGGCGTTTGGCGCGCAAGAAGGAAGTGGCAATAAGAATCGTAGATGTCTGTTCCTTTATTTTTTTATCTTCATTTTACAGTGTTAAAAATTATATTGGAGACGCTCAGTGTTATAAAGCTTCGGTTCGGTCTTCTTCGAAAATAACACAAACAATTTCATTTCTGGATGGTTGAAACTGTTACCATTTGGTCAAAAACCGAAAAAAAACTTCACAGAATTATTTTGATATTTTTATACTTTTTTTGTTATGGAGAAGATTTGAATATATGAGCTTAATTTATATGTTGACTAAAGTGGTTTGTGTGAAATTTTATTTCGTATAAACCAAATGTAGTCATACTGCCATGCGCATAATAATAATAATAATAAAACACTCACATAGAGTGAACATCGCTGAAAGATTTACAAATACATACAAGTAAAATCTGTCAGCGCATATCGACACTGACATCAAGATAAATGAATGTTTTCTAATTTGATTAGCGGTGCAAATACATAATGAATGGAAAATATTTGCAGTTGAATTTTAAAGTATTTTCTTTCCACATTCAGCTATGTTATTGTTCCTATTGTATTTTAAGCTAATTAACATATTACAGCATTTTCTATTTGTATGTATATGCGTATTTTTTATATTTAGTATACGTACAAGCATTTTAATTCATTTCTTCTGAACTAAAGTACTGTATACGTTTTGAAATTCCTTAATTCAAAGTTGCCTTCTAGTAGAAAAGAGTTTTATTTGTGGAGCAAATATTCAATAATATTAAATGAAACTAAAAAGAATATTATTTAATTAATTTTCTCAAAAACAGCAAGACTCTTCTATGATAATTTAGATTTCAAATATTAAAAATTAAATAAAGAAGAGAGATTGAGAGATTTTCCAATAAAGCTCTTTCAAATTAAATAACAATTCCTGTTAGTTATTTTGCCCATCCAATTATTGAGAGGGGGGAGTGGAAATAAAACTGTCTTTAATGCAATTATTACCACTTTTCTATCGTAAAAACCAGGCAGGAAAAATTGTACCATTTCGACTTTCTAAAGTTTTTACGATTTTTCAGAAGTAGAATGTAGGCATTTTTTATTTCATTACATAAATAATGTTTACTTATGACTGAAACTTTAAGGAAATGCAATTTCACATCTCACTGTAGAATTCAGTAACGCTATTATTGTAATTCATATCTGATTATTGAATTTAATAATTTTATTTCAAGTAGTGAATTTCAAATTTGTCATAAGGAGCCAGATAAATATTATTCAATGTTATTAACTGTAAATTTTGATAATTAGATAGATAAATTTAAAGAGATGTGCAAAATAGATAGATAAATTTAAAGAGATATGTGATATATTTCTATAGATTATTATATATAATAACTTAATTATCAAAGCTTTTGAATGATTTTATCTACGTTAACGTAAAATTTATTTCAATATTTATAGTTTCTACATGAAAACTATAGATAATAGTTAATGCATATAATTTTTCTCATTAAATGATATACATGTATTTTAAGTTTTTCAAGAACGAGACAAATAGAATTAATCTTTGTTTTAAATTTTTCTAAACTTTTTTATGCGGCTTCAGTTATTTAACTTTTTAATCTCGAGGCGACTTTTTTCTTCTAGCTCCTTTAAAACCGGGAGGTTTTGGGAAGAAACGACATGAATTGGACTCTCCCTACCGGTGGTCATTTTCCGCATTCCCTCTGCTATAACCTTCTCATAAGGCGCACGGAAATGGGCTGCAGTTGGCAAGGATAATTGGACCCCCTACCGCGCTTATTTCCTAAGCGATCTTAGAACCTCACCTCCCCTCAAAAGAAGCCAAACACCTCAGACCGCCCTTTATCGTTGTTAAGGGGAAATTTTTAGACCGCCCTGGACTGCCTCACTCGGTATGAGAGGGTTAAAATTTTGTTCTAATTCTCAAATCGATTTCAAAAATCTCTCAAAGGAGAGTTCAAAAGTTTTTTTAAGCATTTTAACTGTATAATTATGGTGATTTTATTATGAAAGAACTGTTTATATCTAATGCACATCAATACATTTTAATTAATGCAATACATGACATAAAATTTCACTGGAAACAATTGCAGATAGCCCAGCTTAGGTATTTCCCAGTGCGCATTTTCCTGTAGTTACGCCTCTGTCTATTTTTTTAAATATTGTATTGTCATCAGGAACTAACAACTGTACAAAATTTCATAACTCTATTACTTTAGAAAATGAGTGAAAAATCGATTACATCCATCGTTAAATTCCATCCTTATAAACATGTAACATTTGAAGTTAAGCAAAAGCGTTTAAAAATTGATACCATGTTTTACTTAAGCATACACATTATTTTAAAGACAGTGTATTTGCATCTACAGTACTTATGGATAAAACGTTATTTTCAGGTTCAGTGTCAGTGGATAAAACTTTATTCACAGGTACAGTGAGATGTCGGCCAGTTCTCTTCTGAACACTGTAGTTAAGCAGCGTCGGGCGCGATTAGTACTTGGGAAGTTGATTAATTGGAAACAACCGCTGGCATCTTTTTTGAGTCTTTGACTAATGGACTTGAATAATTACGCAAGATCAAATGGAATTAGTCATAAAAAGAACCAGCGTGCAGTCTAAGAATAAATAATTAAGTAGTCGTTTATTTTCCCCCTAATTTTAATAATTAAAAATAATAAATATATAATTTTCAACATTGTCATGTATTTTTGTGCTTAGATTCAAATAATTTCTATTGTATGATTTTTATTCTATGAAAGTAACCGAAAAGCCATCGAAACAAATATTTATCATTCTTTCTTTCTTTTTTTTTTCATTTAGGATACTTTACAGTAGGATGCGGGTGGGGGGGAGGAAATTAGAGTAGGTGTTATTTAATTTTAATTTGTCTAATAATTAACTAGGTCTGGAAAAAGGAGCAAATTAGAATTAAATATTCATTTTTACAGACAGAGCTTTTAAAACTAATTAGCCAAAATTCAATTTCGCAAACATATTATTCATGCAATTGCGACGAGGGATGCAGGTTCCCAGCGGAGTTTAGCGGTTCCCAGTTTAGTTTATTTCTTTTAGATCTATGGTTTGTTGTAATTTTTAATGACAATTAATTCTGTGTCTTTTCAACGTGATCTGATCATTTAAACTATTGATTTCGTATCTTCTACAGCTGCAAAGTGTTGTTTAACTCTTTAATCCCGAGGCAACTGTTTTCTTCTATCCCTTTTAAAACCGGGTCTTTTGGGGAGGATACGACATGAATTGAACTCTTCCAACCAGGGTGGTCATTTACCCCATCAACCCACCCTCTGCTGTAACCTTCCCTTAAGGGTCACGGAAATGGGCTGTGGTGGGCAAGGATATTTGGACCTCCTACAGCGCTTATCTCCTAAGCGATCTCAGAATCTCACCTCCCCTCAAAAGACGCCAACCGCCTCAGAATGGCCTTCGTCATTGTTGAGGGAAATTTATAGACCGCCCCGGATTGCCTCGCTCGGTGTGGGAGGGTTAAAATTTCGCAGTGTTGAAAAGGAAATTTTTAACACATTAACGACTGACGTTGCGTTTTCGCAACATTAGTGAAATGATTTTTTCTTTTACTATAAAGTGATTTTTTAAATTGATTTTTGTATTACATTAGACAAAGCTTCTATGCTTCTAGGAAAAAAACTGTTTCGCTCTCATTGAAACTTTTTCTCTATTAAATTTTTTAAATTAACATTTTTTCCTGACTGTTTTTTAAAATTTTGAATAGATCTCTCAGATGGCAGCAGATATTTGTATTAAATGCAATGTGCCCTTACATAGCAAATGTTTCAAAGATTTTCATGTATCCAAACAGTAATCGGTTTTACCTGACGTTGCGTTATCGCAACATTTTGTATCTTCTATAAAAATAAATATTTTTTCGCCTGTTACTTTTTATTTTAATTAGACTCTGATACGTCTGAAAACAATTTTTGTCCATTTCCTTCAAACAGAAGGTAGTGCGGTCGTTAATGGGTTAAGGCGCGTATACATTACCAGCAGAACCCTTTGCGAGATGTTCGTTAAAATTATCTTCACAACGAGCTTCCAGCGATCCTTGGGAAAGGAGTGGATCAAACCA
>BGPR01000001.1:1949781-2014808 GCA_013235015.1 Araneus ventricosus
AGACGACGCGGTCGTTAATGGGTTAAGGCGCGTATACATTACCAGCCGAACCGTTTGCGAGATGTTCGTTAAAATTATCTTCACAACGAGCTTCCAGCGATCCTTGGGAAAGGAGTGGATCAAACCATCAACAGTCATTTAGTAGTCTCCGCTGAAAGGAACTTGCAAACATGTCTTCACGAGACGACTTTTATTCGATTTTGGTGATGAGTGATGACTAGTTTGTGTGAGAAGTCAGTCTTCCTATGTCCAAAATATAAATACAATTTTAGTTAATTGAAAAAGGAGGCGAGAGTTTATTCGTGGTATCTTCTGAAAATTTTATCTCACGAAAATTATTTATACACCTTCTTAAAATTAAAAAATTATTTTTAAATTATAACAATTTAATTAGCAATAACAATTTACCCCTAATTTTAAAAATTTTTTAAATATATATATTGTTGGAATAAAAATCAAACTAATTCCAATGTTCAATCCCATTATATTTTCCCTTTGTTAAAGCTATGATTACCAAAATTTGCTTTCTTAGATACATTAACTCCGAAATAGATTTTCACTTACCAGCAGTTTGATGTTATAGACTTTTAAAATTTCCTTTCCTCCCCAAGTTCATTGAATGAAGTAATTTTAATTCATTTCATAAGTATTCCATAGTGAAATATTTTCTCGCATCAGCTTCAAATTGATCCTTTTTATAGCGTGATGGTGAATATTTGGTTTTTGCTTGCTTGATAATTGGAGATTTTAAGTTTCATTTTAATTTCGCAATCATTATAATTCCTATTCCTATTCTTCTTTGATTAGGAGAAAATGAAAAGCAACTTCTATTCTTTATAAAATTTATTATTTGAAAATTTCTTATTGCTACTATGTTTTAAATGATATTTTTAGTATTTTTCTTGATAACATTTTTCGAAATATAGTTTCATTTTCAATTTCTTTCGTACATATTTTCAAACCATTAAATTATTCTTTTATTCAAAATGTATAATGACGTAAATATTTTGAAACTCTTCCCACCTATTAATTTTTTGCAGGGCGCGCTTAGATATTTAATTCAAAACACTTAATATTAAAAAGTCTGTTTTTCAAAACAGGCATATAAAGAAATAATTTCTCTTCGCACTAATTTCATTTTTCATTAAACTCTTATTTTTAAACTTATCAAACAAAGGAGTTGAAATTACTGATATAATGGCCCATATCCTCCGGTAATGTTCTGACGTTACCAACAATGAAACTTGAGTCATAGCACTGCGAAACGTTAAACAGCATTATTTCATTGTTAGAGAACCTAAATTTCAGTACTTTTAAATTTAAAAGAATAATTGTCTTTCTAATTTCAAATTTAATAGCTCTAAAATAGTGAATAAAATTTTCTATTGATTGATATAAAATTTATCTCGCTATTATCAATAGTTCCCGAGAAATTTTAAATTATATTAATCCTATATTTCAAATTAATTTCCGTTTTTTAATAGAAAGTAGTAAATTACGTCAGTGGTATATCATGCGCGTGATATAGTTTGGAAGCCAAATTGTATCTGAATGCAATCGTGACGATGTTGTTTTCTTGCCAAGAATTAAATTAGCCACCAGTGACGTGAATCTACCATTTTTTCTCAACCGCCCGTTCCCGTTAATTCCAGCTTACACGATGACTATCAACAAATCGCAGGGGCAAACTCTCGATCATGTTGGGATTTACCTCGATGAGCCTGTCTTTTCGCATGGACAGCTCTATGTTCCACTTTCAATCAAAATACTTCACACGGAATGTTGTTCACCAAGAGGTTTTTTGAATAAAGAAATATTTAAATAATATGTTAATAAAAAATATTTCCTCTCATAAAACATATGTTTATTTTATTTATTTTCAATCAATGTTAAACATTTCTCTCGCATATATATCTATTTAAACACGTCAAATTTGAAGAGAAATCTCTCGAATGAAGAGGCAATTTGCACCCGTCATATCATGACAGGTGATTTTCTAGTTTTAAATAGTTATCATTTTGAAGTAATACTTTTACAACCAGGGAATTCAATATTCCAGGCGAACTGCCTGCCACAAAAGACGGCTAGTTGTATATATAATGCAAATTTGAATAACAATTGCAAATTAATTATACAACACTAATATTGTATAAATTATTGTTAATAATAAAAAAAGTTATATTGTAAAAAACAATTATTAATAATGAAAAAGTAAAATTGTATAAAAATTGTAATACTTGTATTAATAAAGATCATTTGCATAATAAAACAGTAGAACAAATTCAACAGGATCAAAATAAAATGTTCTTAAGGTTTTCAGATTCATTGGAGGTACAACGAACTATTATAAACAACGAACCAATGCGAACTGCGAACGTCTTTGTGTTCTTTGAAAATCTGACAGGATTCGGATCGCCGCGAACGTTTCACGAACAGCTCGTTCGCTGCTAAAACTTCGCCCCGATCTTACGAACTCGCCTATAGTTCTTAAGCTGCTCGCGCATGGTTCGGGCAGCAAATGTATATGCGCCTTTAGGCTTATAGAGGTTTTCAGGACTGGAAATTTGATTTTTATCGGTTCCTTTCAAAAAAGTACAATTTTATCATTAAAGGCTTTGATAATTATATTTTCTCTAGCGAATTAAATTTTATGTATGGAACACCAACACTCACAATAAAGTTTAACTAAAACCAAATGTATGACGTGCATTAGGCGAAAAAATGACAAGAATTTCGCTAAGAAACATAAAATTTTATAATCTCAAGCACCAAAAGAACGTTTCGAATTTTTCAACAAAAAAAATATTGAATTTGACAATACCTACAAATAGCATTTTAATTCGTAGGTACAGTACTTCAAAATAGCGTAATTCTTTGGTATAGTGCTTGCAAATAACGTTTCATTTGAAGATATTGTACCTGCAAATAATCCTTTTTTAATTTAAACTTGAGCAAACTATACCTACACTATTGGACTATAACATATAATAAAAACAATGTTACATTGTTACTTCATTTACTGTCAATAAATTTTCGAGACATAATATATGACATCTTTGAAATTTACAGTGTTCTTAAAGAACGTAAATCACTGTTGGATGGGTGAAAGTTACGGAGTTTATGGTCTCAACGACCCTCAACCTCAAAAACATGGCTGAACTTTCACTATTAAAATACAATTGATTTAAATCTTAACATTTTATAACTAAATATGTAAACCTCCAAGAAATAGGAATTAGTAACTGTTTGTCTTTAACTAGGATCAATCATCAACAAATCCTCTCATCATGAAACTCTTTTCTAATTTTAATGGTTTGTAAATCAATGTCTATTCCTGCATTTGATACACATATATGAAAAAATGACAAACTAATATAAATTTAGAAAGATGTGAATTCTTAAATTTTATTCCTTCAGCTAGGAATATCTATATAATTATGCGAATAATGACTTAATTGTACATAAATCTATATTACGTGCACATAAAAACAGTCACTGGATAACTTTTGATTTTAAAGATTATAAAAAAAGAATTTAAACAATTTTCTTCGCTTGAAAATAAAGAAATATAACTCAACTCACGTATCGGATTTCTTCCCTTTTCTTCTGAAGTTTCATTAAAATTCTTTTTGATTGCCTTATTTTCATATTAGAAATAAAAAACCAGCTGTATTCAAAAAATAATTTGCAAAAGACCGTTACGATGAGAGTAAATAAAATCTTTTTCCTTTAAAGATCTATTCGTAGGAACAAACATCAGTTGTTTCTATTCATGCAATTGTTATATCTTTTATTTAACCTCAAAACGCATTCATTTACTTGAAATTCAAGTAGAAGTGTAAAAATTTCACTCTTGGAAAAATTCTACATTGCTTATCCGTACACGTAGGTAGATTTTTATTTTTCTCTCGGCTCAGTTATTTGAAACTAGATTTGATTTTTTTCCTTTATCATTGAGTTTATTCTTTTTAGTTTTTGAAAAAATGTGTAATGCAAGTCTGGAATCAGTTAATTATCCTTCTCGTCGTTGTTACAGGAAACCAATTCTTTTGAGATAATGAGGAAGTAAGTAAAAATTAAATGTGAACAAGTCAAAGAGGCAAATTCAAAATCTAGAATGCACATCTCGAACTCGCTGCATTTTAATGCCTTTGAGGAGAAATGGGCAAAAACTGAATTGAAAAGGAAGAAGTTGTTTTTGAGCCGGAGCCTTTGGGAATAGGACTGAGATTTTGCATTTTCTAAAATTAACCCTTTCTCGTATTCTTTTGCAATAAAAAGTGCATTTTTCTTTTCGTATATATATATTTACGATTACATTAGAAATAACAGACAACTTATATTAAGGAAGCTGCAAAATAAAATAAATGAATACTCCATTGCATAATGAAATGTAAAATGAGCATAAATTTTTAGTTTTTATTTTTTACAGTTCAAAAGTTTAATTATTAAAATAAATGTTTCTGGGAAAGCAGAATAAAATATTAATGATATCGAGAAAGAAAATTTTATATCACCATGCGATTTGATTCGTTTTGTAACTTAAAACTAACTAATTTTTAATTACACCAAAAGCTATTAGTGCCGTGCTTCATAATTTTAAGCATAAGTGTTTGCGTGTGAAAGGGATAAGAATCTCTATTTATTTTTTCCTTTTCAGATGGTACAAAAGTTTAATTATTTAAAAACTTTTCTTAAAATGCCAAATAAAAAAATACGTATTATATATATATATATATATATATATATGTAATAATAATAATATTATATGTTACTTAATAATAATATGTTATGTAACATATGTATATATTATGTATATATATAATAATAATAATAACCAACAATAATAATAATAATATGTCTCATATATCTATATAATAATAATGTATATATGATATATTATATATAATATATATATATATATATATATATATAAATAAATAATAATAATATATGTATATTAATAATATATATATATATAATATTATTATATATATATAATAATATATATAATTATACAATATACATATTGCTGTTTGTTATATACTATGCTGTTATTACGTCCAATCGTCACTGTGTTTCAAGTTTCATCAAAGATTCCTCTTGTGAAGTAACTTATATGCCTCTGGAAGACTCAGGAGAACCTGAACTGGTTCGCCTTCTCCATCTGCACATTCAGGATAATTTGAACAAGGTAGGTGAATGTCTATCAGCCTCCAGATGCAAGCTTTCTCTATACAAAAGATGTCTTGAACCGGCAATACTGCCTGCTTCTTTTGTGCTATTTATTAATAAAAGCACTTATTTTTCTTTATAAAGTAATGCTACAACTCTTTATCTGATGTTGGCATTAATGAACGAAAAGTTTTCCTACTAAGGAAACAGAAGTAAGCATTTATTATTCACTAAGAACATTTCAATAAATTGTCTAAACGCAATCTCATGCTGACACCTATTAGATCACGATATCTTTTACTCTAAGATATCCACAGATTTGGAATATGCACAATATTTTACAGGCCATACGTATAGATATCGTATGAATATTGGGAAGCTAACTGGGCAAGAAAGCGCCGTTAAAGATGCACTCAACAGATGTGGTACCTGAAATGGTGCTTATCTTGTACGTTAAATCACTGATCTCATCCAATAGTTTCGCTGCTTATATGAGGGCTGGCAATAAAGTCTCAATTACGAAATTAAAACGCAGTTCTACCTTATATCCGTCACGCATGTGGGTTTGGTGCATGTTCTTTCAGTCAAGTGAATCGATATCATGTTTGTTTAGCGTGAAAGTTTGAAGAGGTGGTCTGGCTCGGTTTCCGTTCTTGTCATTTGACCACTGTTCAAAAATACAGAGCTCGTCTCTCAATACTCTTCCTGTTGTTTCAAACCTGGAGGTTAATTATCTGAATTTAACTCTTTGCCTATATATTAAGCTTGTAATTACAAGGTTAATTCTTTTATTATGCCAAAATTTCGACCACTTGAATGAAAACGTGGTGTAACAAGCATTGAGTATTGAGATTTACTAAATTCTACTGGAGATTTATTCCGTGGATTTTCATTTGAAAGCCGTAACTTATGGTTAATTTAGTTTACAGATCTTTCTATAAATTCCCCGCCTTAAGACGTGATTTTTGAAGTTATTATAAACAAAGAATTGCCGGAAAATGGCAATGTATGGTAGGTGCATTTTTAATGGGCATTTTTGATTCACTTTTCATGGTCAAAACAAAATTGTTACTTCGATCCATGATTCAATTTTGTCGAAATTTTGAAGTTAAATCTCAAACTGCTTAACTGTATAAAAGAATTTCGATGTGTCAACTCATATAGTAATCATGTAGTTATTTAATGGATATTTAACATAGTAACAGATAATTTCGACGCATAATATAGCAACCAAAATGCATAGAGCAAATAAACAAAGCTGCCACAAGCAGAGAATACCAATGAAAAGAAACCGTGGAGCTTCAATCGCAAACCCACACAAGACGAACTGAACTGGTTTGATTAATGCTAAATATGTATATAGAAAAGTGTTCCCACTGGCCACTTCTTTCTTTATTGTTCTCATTACAAATGCCGGCCTGCTTCATGTATATTTGCAATTGCTGAGCAGAATGAAAATGCTTATCTTTTAATAGAATGAGCTGATTCACTTACATCTCAACTTAACGGATATTTTAATTATACAATAAAGAAATTACAGAAGAACCAGAAGGGAATATTATTTGACTATTAAGTCATTCCCTTGACAGAAAATGTATCCATTTTAGAACTCCGATGGCGAGTGGCACTTTGAAAAAGTTCGCCATTCGAGTTCCCTTTCAATTTTTCCCCATTTTATTTGTTTAATCTTAATGTATTATAATTTTTGAAGCATGATTTTATTGTTTGATTGTATCTTAATTCGTTAATTGATTATAGACAATATTGTTAATGCAATAACTGGGGGCCGCGGTGTCCCAGTGGTATGGTCTCGTCTTTGGGGCTGGAGGGCTCCAGGACCGAAACCCTATTCCACCGAAGATCCGCCGTGTGTGGGGCTTGTTGCACGCTAAATCATACGCAGTGGCCAAACGTCCCCCCCCCGTTGATATGGCGTGGAAGTATGGAAAGGGGGTGCCAGCTCAGGTGTCGTCCTCGTCATCTGACCATAGTTCAAAATTACAAGGTCCGTCCCAAAATATCCCTCGTGTTGCTTCAAAACGGGACGCTAATATATCTCAACTAAACTAATGCAATAACTGGATGCATTGCACGCAAAAGGTATATTGTGTTTAGTTCTTCTGTAATTTCTTTAATGTATAATTCAAATATCTTTCTTTTGTATTTTATTGGAAGTTGTTGCACTTTTGCGCCATTCTGTTTAATGCAAAGTTTAATTATTAATATCTCTTGTTAAATTACTTCACTTGTACTCAATTTAACGGAGCTATACGTGGTGACCCGATATGTGTTAAGCTTTTCATCTTCACTTTCCAATTGAGTCGATATGCCGAAATTCGATGATTCTGAGCTTAACGAGAGTAGCAATTCTGCCGTAGATATATCTTCAATCGCGATTAAAACTCCCCATTTCTGGAGCGATGAACCAGAATTGTGGTTTGGTTAACTCGAATAACAATTTACGTTGGGAAATATTTAGGTTTATTCTGTCAAATTTCGTTATGTTATATCGGATTTAAATAGAGATAATTATGTTTCTGATCTTGAACTTAATCTATCCAAGATTGATTCTTAGAATAGCATTAAACCTAGATTAATAGCCCAAAACGCTGTGGCAAAATTGTTGTCAAGTATTGAATTGAGTGACAAAAAGTCTTTGAAGCTACGTTACGAAATGAAAATTTTATTTTCTGACAGAAGCTCATCGGAATCGATGAATTTATGGATGCAGTTTTTACCAGTTCAAATGCAGTAATTTCTGTCTGTAAGTAGTGATGATTTACAAGCTTTTAATAAAATGGTCGACAGTATTTTTGAAAATAAAGAGATGATTTGGAGGCGTCAATATCTACTAATTTTGAATCTTCATATATATTAAACATAATTAGTATTTGATAATGTTAAATTTTATTTCTTAAATTTTCATTTTTCATTGCTAGTGTACAAATATTTTTTGGCGTCCCAAATGCTTATTTTTTATGCAAATATCGAATGCGGATATTAAATATATTTAGTTGTTTTGCAAATATTTTCTTAATTTTTAATTCTTTGTTCAATTTGTGCTTATTTATTTATGCTGTGAGTAATATAATATGGTGTTTAAATGCATTTTTTTCTCACCGAATTTCATTTATAGCTTTAATTTTAAAATTTAAAAGTTTCCACATTCTTCTATTCCTATGCTTCTGTGAGCAGTATAATTCAAGGACTAATGAATTCGAATTCATTTCAGGAAAGCAAGTCTGACCCATTCCCTTAAATACCGGATTTCCAAGCCCATTAGTACGAAATCTGATTCTGTTCGAGGTGCCATTAACTAGAAACTCGGTTTGTTGATCATCTCTTCAAACGTTCGAGCAGTTTGTAGAATAATAGACCGCCACTCTAACAATGTCTTTTAATCAACCAGTAAAAACTACTACTCTGTTGCTAATCCTTTGTTTCTAAGTCAGTATTATCACTGCCTTTATGTTATCGTTAAAGCAAGAAACCCATTGTTTCATAGAACACGTATTGCATGAAATAATTGGTAAATCAGTTAAAGCATAAAACTCAGTTTCATTCTGTGGTTTAGCTAGTTATTTCTTAAAATAACGATCTGCACGGCGTTAAGCTGTTGAAGAGGTTTATATTCGATAAGCGATATATGTATCATAGTTAGAAACTAAACTGACTCCATACATAAAAGCTAACACATATTATTTGCAACTTCTTTCAAAACATTTTTTTAAATCTTAATAACTTTCGCTTTTAGCGTCAACCCACAACGTTCACGTTCTCTCGACAAATGCTTCCGGAGAACTCACTTTCAAAACATTGATGCCGTGCGCCATCTAGCGGTCGGATGTTTTACAAAATAGCTAAAATGTAAGGAGTATATGAAAACTGAAATTACAATTAATTTTACAAAACAAACAAAATGACAATGTCAATAACACAGTTTAAAATGACAATTAAAATAAAACAATTGAAGCAGGTAAGCCACCTCAATGTAAAACAACTGGCATTATTCATCCCGTTTATTAGTATTAACTACTACCCAGATAGCACGTAAGTTTGCAGCAAGTTTGATTTTGACTTGATATTCCTTGTCATGGCAAAATTCGACGCGTCAAACTTGAAGCAAACTTGTAGCAAGTTCGCCGTGACAACTAGCTCCACCCTCGCTTGCAACGCATTCGCTACAAGTTCGACGTGACAAATAGCGCCACCTCCCTAGAAAATCAAACTTGCTGCAAGTTCGCCGTGACAAACCTCTTGCTAAACATGCTTAGCACAAAGAGATAATTATCTTTGTCTCTGTTTAAAAAAACACCCGTTTTTTATTAGCATCTCCTAGACCGTCCTTCTTTTTATTAATTCAATAAATCAATGATAATTTGTAAAAAAACTAACATTTTATAAAAAAAATTTTGAAGCATTTTCCATATTTTTACTAAATATAACACTCGCACTTTAAAGAAAACTATATCGCCTTTTTCTTAATGTTGAAATGTTAACGTTTATAAGAAAAATTAAACCGAAAAAACAATCAGTGTTTGTTGAAAAATAATAAATTATACATTTTGTCCCATTTTAAAGTAATTACTTTTGAACTCTAATTTCATAATTTATTCTACTAGCAAAACGTAGTTATTAGCGAAAATCGCTCTCTCTTTGACTTCAAATCATATTCTCAACTCAAAAAATTAATAAAACCATGAAAATAGTTTAAAATAAATCGTATACGAATCGAATCGAACGATGTATAAGCGAAATCTATCTTCTCCTCTACAGAGTTTAACTTTCCGAATAGTTAGCATGTCTGCTTCGAAACCGGTAGAACGCGAGTTTTATCCCTTGTTGTTTTCGTACTCTGTTTTTGCTAGAGTTTGCAATGCAAGCTTGCTGTAAATTCGTCCCATGGTGACTTCGAAGCTTGCGTGAACTTGCTGCAAGCTTGTTTCAGACTTGCACTCTTGCCGTGTCAAATTTGTAGCAAGCTTGCAGATTTGCAGTGCAAGTCTGCTGCAAATTTGCTGCAAACTAAAATTGCTATCTTGGTATATACAGGTGATGTACAAAATAATGGAACAGCAAGAACGAATACTAAAAGCTTTATTGAGCCGTTGGACCTCTTTTAGCATGTATAACTCGAGTAATGTCGAGGTAATTCATAGTACGTAGAGGAATTCAATTATACAAATACCGAATGGGGTTTAAAGGAATATTAAAAAACTCCTCGCGAAGAAATCAGAAAGATTCCGTAGAGATCATGGAGAAGGGTGCAGAATATGGATGGTCTTCTCTGAAAGAAACCTCAGTGTTCTATTAATATTAATGTTTGTGGACTGGGACAGACAAAAATGAGATGTGTGCCTTCGTCTTTATGTTCTTTAAACCAGGCCTTGACAGGTCGTAATTTATGTATTGTGCTGTTATTGACCTGGAAAATTCCATCGCCAAATAGAAACAGAAAATCTCAATTGTATTCAACTGGAATTTTTGTATAAGCTTCCCTATATATTTGTCTCTGACCTTTTGAAATGAAAATTATGCTATGTTTCGCGCATACGCAATTAATAAAATATTTGCTACAAATACTCATTTTCCTTGAACCTTCAAAGTATTTATTTTAAATTTTAAAATAATGCTTTGCAGACATAGTGCCACGTATTCTGTAAGTTTCGTATAGTATTGTTGGAAACTCTGCATGTTATAATCAAAAAACCTGTGGAAAAATTCAATACGTTTTAAAAAATATCTTTATATCTACCGGAATATACGTGCTGTTTTTACGAAAATGCTTGTAAGTACTACGCACAGCAAGCGAAATAATTGAAAGTTGAAAAGTTTTATCAGCTTTCTGTGAAACAGAGTGAGCCAAATCACTTTCTTTTTCAATACTTTATGGTCTCCTAAACGCTTACATGACGGAATCTTCACTGAAAAATGTTGAGTTCCAAACTATTCTTTCAATAGTCGAAATTTAAGATCAGTTTGTCCAGCCTTTCTACAGAAATTCGAAAAAAAAAATGTATAAATCCAAAAGTGTCCAGATACTTTTGATTATATAGTGTTTATCTCCCACTAGCATAAAAAAAGTTTGGTAACTTTTCATTGTCAGTAAATAGGGAACACTTTCAGAAACACCAGATATATTTATCGAGGTCTCCATTATTTTATCCACAAACAGTATATAAGGGTTATCTTTATTAAATTTCCGAATTCAGAGGCTGTAAAGTAAGAACCACTGGTCAGAAATTGCACATCATTTGCAACCCGCTTTAAGTGTTTTAACTTTTATGTTTTGGTTAAGAATATAGAAAATATTACTTTCAATTACACGCCATATTTTTGTAGTGAACGATATTTTGAGGAACTTAATAATACTGTTTATTTTACATTATAACTGTGGAGCATTTCAAAAAATATTTTTTTAGAAATAATGTTCTATGTATTTCCAAGCGCCATTTTAGCTGTCCCTATGGTAACAAATGATTTTATTGTGTTTCTGTATATACAACTTTTTAACATTGTGTATAATTCAGTTAAATTGTTTATTTTACACTTTAACTGTCCATCATTAGCTAATTTATAGAATAAATAATTAAACTGAAGAATTATCAAATTATTTCACACTTTAACTGATTCGATGAGTTATTTCATGAAATAAATATGTATTCTATGAAATAACCGAATTATGCACTTTAATGGTAACAGCTATGAATAAGCTAAAATGTTGAAATTTTTTATGTAACTGAATGCCATTACTTATTGGGAAACCACTTTCGAAATGCACATTTTAACAAAAGCTGTATTTAAAAAACATTTCAAATATATTTTATCGTCCGTTTTCTCGTAATATTCTGTTTGATTTATAAGCAATTTATTGAACAGTGGATTGAACTTGGTTCAACTTCACATAAAGCTACATGCAGAAAATACATCTACTAAATAATACATATACTAATACCACTACATATACTACACATAGAAAACTAAACATGCTTTGATACATTTTATAATAGTGAGCCTGAAATATTAAAATGGTATTTGGTTCCTTATTAAATATCTCCGTTAAACGGTAATTATTTGACTCTGCGATTAACCCTTCGTTAGGAGCCTCATATCAGTCTCTCGAATCACACACTCTTTTGACGTGAAAACGTCTTTTCGCTCGTTTACAGTGATAGTCGGTCGAACTTTCTTGTCTCACAAAATGCCGTCAGATTTGAATCGCTAATAACTACGAGACTAATAATGCGAAAAGAATGGTTGTTTCCACAATGCATAGATCATATCTGTAAGAGTTTGTCGCATAGTATTTGTTTTGCCTCTGACGTCATCGTACCAGTGTAGGCGCACGCGCGAGATTGTTATGAATTATCTTTGTGTAAGGTTATAAATAAGTGTAGCGTGGAAACGCTTTTAACTAGGAGGTTGATTCTGGTGTCATTTTAAAGAGTTTGAGGAGTATTAATAGCACCCAAAGTGAGAAAATAAAAATATTTATCAGAATATAAGTAAACATCGGTATTAAATTGAAAATTTCAAACTCCGTAATATTCAAAAATTTGAATATTACGGTAAATATGAACATTTTTAGTAAATAATATTTTACTACGCATACGCGAAATGTAGTTCTATATACTGTCAACAGATGGCGCCATCAAAAGATATTCTAGATAAAACATAAGAAAGGCGCAGTTCGGGTCCGGGCCGTAGATTTTTTTTTGAAAACGTCGGCTTAAAATCATAAAACAAGTATTTCGTATTAATATGTAATTTACTTGTCAATGTCTTGAATGCAATATTTACAGAGAGTAGTATTATGGTTACAGAATAGACAAATCACAAGTTTATCGCATGTAGCAAAGGTCTGTGGTAACCTGTGATTTATCTATTCTGCAACCATTATACTACACTGTGTAAATATTGTATTAAAGAGATTGATAATTAAATTACATATTAATACGAAACACTTGTTTTATGATTTTAGCCATGCGTTTCCACGAAAAATCTACGGCGCGGACCCGAACTGCGCCTTTCTTATGTTTTTTTTTTATCTACAACGTTTTAATCTTTATATTAAAATACCTATAACATATATGTTTTGGAACATATTATTTTAATTCCACTTTATTTCAAAAGCATCACTCGTAAATTTCTTGTCAATCGCGATGATTGTTCTCCTTAGAGACTATTGTTAAACTACGAAACAAATATTTTCATTCGTAGCGCCGATGTTAGACAATCAATCATACACTATTTCTAAGGAGAATGTACTCGCCAGGTTAAGCATGTTTTTAATAAACAGATGCAATCGAATACAACTTAAGATATATAAATAAAAATTTTAAAGGGAAAGCCCGAGACTATGGGCACAGCTGTCTAAGAGATAGGAATTGTGGTTTCCGGCCTTGGGCGATAGGTGATGAAGCAAAAACATAGCTAATCGCCACTTCTCGGAAGCCTAACTAAAGGGGCCGGAAACCACGGTCAGCTGATTTCCGGGAGGAATATAATGTATACCCAAGGCATTTGAGAGATCTCCAAAGCTTTAACGGAAGGCTAACTACTGATATATAAACAGGTGCTTGATTAATTATGGAGTAAAAATTAAGTAACGAAATTAATTTTTAATAATATATAAATTGATGAAATATGATGCATTATTTATGTATGCATGTAATGTATTATTCACCTATTGTGTAACATATGAAATGACAGCGTGCATTATTTAATAATTTTATTAATTTGTATATTATATCGAAGTATTTTATAATGCTGCTCATAGTATACATTTGACCACTTTTTTCATCGTCTGCAAGTCTTTGCTTTCATATCACATTCATTTTAAATATTCTATTTTTTTGGAAAAAAATTATTGGCACAATTAACTTAGCTTTTAATTTTAACAATTCAAAACACTTTAATCTAAAAAGACATGTAATGCATTTTAATGTTCTATTTCTCATATATTTCTCTCAAATACCTATTAATCAAAAACAGATCATTATTTACGAATAACAGAAACATTCTGTTGAATAACAGAAATGAACATCCATACATGGAAGCATAAAACTGCAGATTTCTTATAAACAAAGTACATAATAACTTTTAGAAATTCTGATTCTGTTTATAGAACGCTTTTATTTTGCTGAGTTAAGACTGATAAATGCCTCTCGAGAAAGGCACTTTTTTCTGGCATCGATCAAGACAATGAATTAACACCTTTAATTGTCACATTTACAGAGAAACACGAAGTACATTAAACTCGAAGTCTCGATTTGATTTTGAAGGATCGGCATCAGATTCTACAAAAGATCTGCTGCGTATGTGAGCACATTAAATCCCTAGCCTTAAGAATCCCGTTGAGGCCGCGGTGGCCTAGTGGTAAGGTGCCAACCCGCAAACCGGAGGGTTCCAGGTTCGAAACCCGATTCCACGGAAGGTTCACTACGGACCTATTTTACTTTAACCTTTTCCTTACGGGCTAGTTCCACTGTTGAACCAGCGAATTTTTTAAACTTTGAATGCGGGTTGGTACAACTGCTGTACCAGACACAAGGGAGGATTTCACTCCTCTCATTCAACGCAGTTCAAAGGTAAAATCATACATAGAGGTCAAATATCCTCTTTCTGGTGTGGTGTGTAAGTTTGGAGAGGGGGTGCCAGTTCATGTGCCGTTCTCGTCATCTGACCACGGTTAAAAATTACGAGGTCCGCTCCAGAATATTCCTCGTGCTGCTTCAAAGAGCCCGTTAAATCTCTAGCCTTGTGTCAAAGGTATTCGCGTTCATGTGATGTAAAATTTTGGAAAATGGTGTCATGGATCTTCTGACCAGTTTATAAAATGTCCGTCCCCATTAGCTCTCATGTACCTTCAAAGCAAGGCTTTATCCCAATAAATCAAATCAATTCAATCGAATTGCAGTCAATAATGACATTATCAAAGCCCATTAAATAATATTTACTCTCTCTGTCACTTCAATTTAAAACTCTGATTCCTTAAGATGTCTTGCTATGCATAGAATACCATGGATTTATCCTCGTTAACAATAACAAATGAAGTCTATAATGTCATTTAAGTCTGATGTGAAATTATACATATGCTTCATATTGGAAGAATTCACTAAAGTATGGAAACTCATATTAGTGAGGATTGTGAATATTTTTCACTCTAAACGGAAATCTTGCTATTGATATTTTTCAAAACTTTAGAATAGCATATTTTATATTTTGAGCTATTCTTGAACAAAGAACGTCTGTTTGTCGTAGCTAGCCAAATACGAACATCCATGATATCTAACAGACTTCAGGTGAAGGAAAACGAAGCCTTTATATTCCTTCCTTCTATCTTGTGACGACAAATGTTTCATTTAATGGATCTTTGAATGGTCTACAAATTGTTTTTAAATGTCCATTTATGAGGAACTACAGCTGCCATAATATTCTACACAGATGTTCCAACTCCTCAGCCTGTTTCTGGTCTTAATGCGGCATATTATTTTTAAGAGAAACTGATTTGTCTCTAAAAATTGGTTGTTTTTGACAGCATGCTAATTTTTCACGAAAACATTTTATTGCGTATTAAAAACCACCACTGTCAACCACTTTCACGTGCACGTAATGAACCTTTACATTAAAACTGAAATACGATTATTTAGTAGATTTCTATATCTTATATATTAAAATTAATTAAATATTTTTAAAAATAGTTTTAATTAAGTACACATCATAGTATTAATTAATCTTCAATTACGAGATGGAATTATTGGATACATAAAATTGTTTTCCTTCTAATGCAGGGTTCGTCGATGAAATAAAAAGCGTATATTAGATTAAAAATTAGATAAAATAAGTACTTTAAAATCTTAATGATAACTAATCCTTTAATTCTCTTGTATGTATTTTTACAAAACATTTATGAGGGATTGCTTGCATCTTCAGCTAGTGGTTTCTTATTAAATTTTGAAATTAGCAGTTTAAATGGTTCTATGGCTTTTATTAAAATATGTGTTAATTTGTTACAATGAATTTAGATAGATTTTTTTCTTAAGGATTCATTAAGAGAATTAGAAAGAGCGCTGCTTCAATCAGAATAACCAAATCCATTGAAGTACTTAATCGTGTAATAAGCAACATCACTTATCTCAATTTTATTAAATTCAGAAGAGGAAGAAAATACTATTTTTTTCACAAACAATAACGGATATTTCTAAGTATTTTTAACAGCTGATATGAACATGAGACCGCATGTGCTGTTGTTGTTTCATGTCTCCCTGGTCCAAATACTAGAACAGATCCATGATACTGTAGTAAACCCAACCATGGCGCCGCGGAGATTACGGCAACCCCCTTTAGATTCGCTTGGAGAATCTGTTCTGGCAGACAGAGACAAGACACAAAATGTAACATGTGAAGTAGGTGTGGTGATTTGAGTCAACAATAAAATATGGAATATAAATACGTCATCTTTTTCCATAATACCATGTTGCTCTAACAGTATCACAAGTCCATTTTCCCTCTCACTCGATTACGGGTGAGAGGCAGCTTCAATTTCAACAATCGAGGTACCACATGGGGAGAAGTCTGACTTTGCCTCTATGCCTGTTGGTGTTAGCTGGGAATAATGGAGTGGCCTTCACGCCTTGGGTGGCCCTTCCAGGAGAATACACTCCCGACGTACATCACCCACTCCTCCCAGGAACATACCCTTGCCGCGTTGAGGCCACTAACAGGTCTAAGGGGGAGACTTCATGTTCCTACCCTATATGAAAACAATTCAGAAATATTCTTGTTGTTTTTGAAAAAAAAATGAGTATTTTCTTCCTCTTTCAAATTTTAGAAACAAACTTGAGATAGGCGGTGTTGCTTATTAAACGGCAACTTCCAATATTTCTACATTGCTACAACAAGAACAACTCGGTCATTGTATTTCTTATATAAATGAGTCGTATTAATTTTACTTATTGATTGTATTTGTCGTCTTCAAGCAAAGTATTTGAAAACAAAATAAAAATATTCGTCTTAGAAACTAACAAGTTTTTTAATAAGTATGCCATCATACGGCTGTAATTATGATTTAACAATGTAGATCCTTCTGCAACCTATCACGTCTCAAAAATCTTTATTAAATTTTGAACTTGTAACAATAACAATAGTCATGAATTTCAAATGTCTGAAAATATTTTTATATTACTTATTTTTAAATCAACTATATGCATATTTTGAACTTAAAACTGCCTTCAGTGGAATAGTGCAAAATATTATATACATTTTATATATAAAAGTTTGAATTTAAAAAATATGTGAAAGTATCCGAAGTTAGAATTAAATATTTTGTTAGAATATTTGTATATGAATTTGAGGAAAATGAAACAACAAACTAAAACATATTTTCCATTTAAGAATGATACAGACACATAGACTTTATACCTTCGAGGAATTTCAAAACCTTCTGCTCCATACACGCTAAATTCAATTGAGCGATTTCTGGACTCCAAAAGGGAGCGAATGTAAAAATTCGCCTTTCCGATCTTTTAGTACAGAAAAACGCTCCTTAAAACACTGTTATAGTCAAAAACCAGTTTCGGCTGCTTACTCGCTAAGAAACTGATAACATATTCGGAATTCGTTTGACTATTCCGTTCTTCTTAGGAGCGGCTTTTAGTTTCTATTTCCGACGCTAGGGGTATCCGAAAAATCATTGGTTAATAATCATCACGTGACGACTTGGCGCTTTCCTTATCTGTGGGCCGATAAGATTGGCAGACATTTTTTTTTTATTTTAGCCGGCTTTCTTCATGTCGGTGAGAGAATTAAATTGAATCGCATTAAAGAATATTAATATTTGTTATTTACATTAATCAGGGAGATTCACAGGGGATAGGTCCTGCCCTGGTTCGTGATTTTCTGTGGCCGAACGGACTTTTGGACTTGGTCTAGCTGAGGACTTGAACAAGTGGAATAAGAAACAACAACAACAGATTCACAGTATGGTGAGTTACATTTTCAAATTCTAAAATTGCTCTTTAATTTCATAGTCGGGAATCTGTCCAGATATTTTTTATATGACTGATATTATATTTATGCACATTCTGCAAAAACTTCGTTAAATAACCTAATTCCATTCTGAACATATCCCTGATATATGTTCCTACTTGAATGCAAATTTGAAAATTCTTGAGACATTAAACATAATTTAGGGGATATCTTCATCCTGAATACATTATTTATTTCCTTTAATGACACTTTAATTTTAGAAAATTATATATCATTAAAGATTATCCATTAGAAAGTTCAGGAAGAAATTCAATATAATGAAATTAATTTCATCCACTATCATATTAATCACACTTATTTTTATTTTTAATTTAAGGTGTATGTAAATTTGGTTTCAGCAGTGAATGCATGTTTTCAATGTGTTTTAATGTTTAAGTTGATTGTAGCAGTAATAGATAAAAGAATTTTAAAGTAAAACTTGTGTCCCCCAATTAAAAATAAACTGATAGTGAAATGAAATGTATAGTGTTTATTAATTCTTCATTATTTTAATATTTTGGACATTGTTTAATAATTATAAAGTGTCTACAGTTTCCATAAATATATTTTTTATCTATGTGTTTATTTTATTTGGGAGAAAAATTGCAGAATTTAATTTGCCTGTCCACAAAATGCTTGTGTTTGTCAGATTATTCTAATATAACAGTTTAGTTATCTAAATTATATATAATACATATAATAGAATTAATATTATATCTATGTAGATTTACTTTCCATTGATATCAAAATTCTATGTTTTAAAAAGTTTTGTCTCCTATTGATGTACCAGTTACCTAACTGATCAAGTCATTTATAAGCATAAAACTAGTTTTATTATTATTAATTGTGCATGGGGATGAGTGTTTTTAGTTTAATTTTTCCACTATTAGAATATGGGGTTGGAGCAGTAGATTATTTTGGGTACAATTAGCTTTTTCTATTTCTCTCGCATCTTCATACTTCCCTATATGAATGTACTCTGAACTCGGTGCTGTAGGGTAAATATCTTTTTATCTTTTAAGAAATTTGATTTTTTTAAATTTTTGATTTTAGGTTATGTCTTTTAATCATCGACACCGACATCTGTAAAATACCTGGATATCCTCTTCTGAAATGCCAAAAAATTGTGGCAGATAGATTATCTGAAGTAGATGGTAAGACTGAATAAATAAAATTGTTTTTTTTCATTGTAGAATAGTAATGAACTTGCTTTATAAAGTTACATAATACATAACTTCTTTACTAAATATCATGGTTTTTTCTTAGAAATATAACTGTGTTTATGTGGACTAATTAAAAATTATCATATGTTTAGGAAAATCCATCTATTTAATATAGCTGCAAATGCTTTGCAACTTATACTAAAAAAATTACACACAATTTTTTATGAATAATTTTATTTCTCTCATTCATATAAAGAGTTAACTTTTGCTTTAGTTTAAAATTTTGCATGCCATTGCTTGGTTACTAACTAAAGGATCTTACTGTAACTTTCATATAACAGTTATTTTTAATTACATTTGGAAGGTTACTAATTGAGGTCATACTTCATAGTTTAATTGCTATGCCTTTGTTTTTGTCTAAGGTTTAATTTATTAAAAGCTTTATTTATAGGGGATATTACTGTTTGTAGTGGACTTGAAAATATTTGTTTACACTTTTTTTTTTTTAGAAAATTTAGCAGCATTGTTAATGCTTGCAGAGTTGTTCCCAGTAACTGGCCCAAGAAAGAAAAAGGTACATTTTTGTTATTCTATCTTAATTTTAAGAGATTTTATAGAATTTTAAACACACACACTTCCAGAATAATCAAAATAATTTTCAAACTCAATAATCATTGTTGCATTGAGGCTGTAATTGCACGACAGCAAAACATTGCGAGCTGTTCCCCAATGTCTGCTTTCCATTTACTATAGTTGTGTGCATCATACAGTTGTACCAAACAAAAGTCACAAGAAAAGGTTTTCTAGAGGTCCCATGATATACTTCAAAACAAAAAGTTAAATATTATATAAAAATTTTCAAATATGTGTGTGAAACAAATGGATGTGTGTCTCATCTTAAAAATGACAACTATCAATAGAATGGTGTGGGGAGTATGTGTCAAGACCTAATTCCATAATTTGTTCAAAAAGTTTATTCAAAACCCTTTTTTACTGTTCTGTATGTAAGAATAATTAAACCACTAGTTTGTAAAAGACATTTACAGAACATTTTTAACTAAATGTTTATATGGAAACCAGTGGCGGGGGATGCAGGTATAAAAAGCTTTGTATCGTTGTGACGAATGTCAAATCTTATGGCTTATGTAAACCAAAACAGACTTTACTCACCTAACAATAAGAATCTTAAAGAATACGACAATACTTTCGATAATTTAACAAAAAACACAATGAAATAAACTAGAAAAAACATTCTTTGACCATGTCAATGCTGCAAATAGAGTGGAATGATGACAAAAGTGAGAACTTTCAAGTCTGTCAAAAACCATGAAGAAATGTTTTCACTTCCTTTAAAGGGAGATTAAAAAAATCAGCTGTAGTGATTTTAGATAAAATAAAGAATTCTGGTCTAGCTCTGAGGGGGAGGGACCTGCAGCCCGATAGCCACCCCCTGGATTTGCCACTGATGGAAACAAAAACCAATTGTTTAAAAAAAATCTGTGTGAGCTATGTCTTTCACTATGTTGCAGAAAAATTTCTTTAATTAAATAATTTATTTTGCAGGTTTGGGAGATTAAAGGCTTCATTAGGTAATCAAGGAAAACTAAAACCATTTTTTTGTGATATATGTTTACTAGTGTGTGTTTACTAGTCAGGAATGGTTGTATATAAAAACTTATAGGTTTAAAAATGAAATGTTATATTAATTGTAAGTGAGAATTTTATGTGATATTTTTATATAAAAACAAATAATGAGCTTTTATTATTGGAAAATTTGTTTTTGCATGATTATAGCAGAAAGAAATTTACACAGGAAATGGCTATCTTTTATAATATATTTGATTACCAAGTGAGATTTTTTTGGGCGGGGGGTAACTTTTATGTTTTTATTTGTGATTTTAGAAGTCAGTTTTTTATGTGTGCAATGTATTTCAATAAATTTAGATACTTTGTTAATTTTAAGTATAAAATTTACAGATAAATATGTGTAATATTTTAAGAATGTCAAGAATTTTGCTTGGGGTGTGTAATCAAGAGTTTTAAGTAACATCTTTTTTACTTATTTATGTTTTACCTTTATTTAAAACTGCCTTTACACCAATAACATTTATACACTCTAGTTGGTTACATTTTGCTTCCATGTAAATATAGTATAATTTTAAATTTAAATTATAACACATTTAAGTATATTCTTTTTCTTCAAATTTATTTTAAGCTTTTAACCCATGTGCAGTTCTGATTTCTCAATTGGGTACTCATTATAATAAGTTTTTATTCTGTAATTTATCCTCAATTCGATTCTTTTTCAGTAAGCTTTTTTCAGATTTTTCATCTTGGTTGTTATTGTAGGAAGTGTAATACTTGATTGTACTACATTGAATTTATGTAAAAATGTATTTTTATGTTGTAATAAAAGTTTAAAAATACTGTGTTGCTGTTATTTGTTACTTGAGTTATTATCTATAAATTAGTATCTTATGTGCAGTATTATTTGTAATAATAAATGGAATAAAAAAACTTATATTCATTTATAAAAGCATAAGTTTTTGATTAGAGCAATTAATTTCTTATGAATTGTTAAAGAATAAAGATTTGAAGTAATATTTTGGCAGTTTATCTTGTTTAAATCTTTGCAAAAATATATATTATTAGGTACGTATAATTATACTATTTTTATATTTATGCCCCAACATCTTATTCTGGTACTCGTGCAAAGAGCACTAATTAGTTATTGAAGTTTTGAGCAAAGATCATTATAACCTTTACTGTTAATATAACTTAACTTGTGTTGCAAAGAGTAGTTTAAATGTTTCTTAGAATTCTTATGCAGTTTTAGAAACAAAGTATTTTGTTAAGATTTTCAGTATTCTTTTACGTATAAGAAATGTAATATACTGTTTCAATAGATTTTTTAGGATATTCATTCCATTTTTTAAAAATTAAATTTCATAAAAATATTTTTTTGTTTTTCATTTTAAATAACTGGTAAAAGTGTTTTTAATAATGTATATTGTACACATACAGTGATTCTGAGTTGGGAGAAAGCCAGGAAACTAATATAATTAAGCCTTAAATAGGAGAAATTTTTCACAGTTTCTGTAGCCACCTCCCCTGTATTATATTTTTTAAGCTGACTCAGTCTGTCAAGACTTTACTAGTCAGTGCAAACTCAAAAGCCTTATAATTAATATTTTCTAAAAATTATAGTTTGTAAAAGAATAAGTAAAATTCATGCAAATAACTGGTGTGCTTTAGATGTTCTTAAAGGATAAATGGAAAATAAAGCTGCAATATTAGAGAATATGGTGAAAAATATGTATTTAGAGAAATGCAGATTTAGATAATGTATTTAAATCTTCAAAAAAAAACAGATATTGGTCAAGTTTAATGATTTTGGGAAAATTGCTAAATAACTGCAAATTGAATTGAAGACAAAATACAAATTCTTAAATCTACAGGATATTTAAAGAAAAAATAAAAAGAATTTTTTGCATATTTTATTAAATTAAATTGAAGAAAAAATGCAGTTTTTTTTCTGTATTCAAAAAATCTGCAGAATATTTAGAGGAAAATATAATAAGAAATTTTTTTGCAGATTACATTGAAGAAAAAATACAGTTTTTTTGCTGTCTTACAAAAATCTGCACAATATTTAGAGAAAAATATAATAAAAAAATTATGCTGATTAAATTGAAGAAAAAATGCAGATTTCTTCTGCCTTCAAAAAATCTGAAGAATATTTAAGAGAAACATATAAGAAGAAAATTTTCTTCAGATTAAATTGAAGAAAAAAACTCAAAATAAAAAATTCCGCAGATTTTTTTTGCTGGGTTATTAAAAAATTATTTATTATAAACCGTGCTATATAGTTTACAATCGCTTCCATTATAGAAATCTGTTGTACTGTGCAGAATAATGCAGGTATTAAAAGAAGCACCCCCCAATTGTTTCTTATCAGTTTTTAAAATAGCAGAAGTGATGAAACTAGGGTAAAAGACCATTTATGTTGGTTAAAAAGATTTACAAGGATAAAATAATAAGCGGCATTTTATTATTTTACCTACCTCGAGGGGCATATTTATTCATAATGCTCTTTATAAGGTACTAAATCACTGGTCTCAATATTGCTTTAAAAAATGTTATCTTTTAAACGTCCAGAAATGTTGAATAATTAATTAATCAATATTAAAAGCATTTAAAAAAAGCGTTTTTTTTAAACGCTCTGAATAAGTTTACAAACTGATCAAAAAGGAGCGAAATCAATAAAAACATTTCCAGAAAAGAGCGTTTTTTCTCAAACGCTCCCTTTAACATTAAAAATTAATCAACAAAGAGCGAAATCATTGCTTAAAATATTGCTCAAAAAGGAGCATTTATTTTAACACGCTCCTTTTAATATTAAAAACTAATGGAAAAGGAGCGAAATCGTTCAATACAAAAAGGAGCGAAATTCGCTCCGAATATTTCGCTCCGCGGAAGGATTGTAAAACTCTCCGAAAGGACGATGCACTTTCAAGTACGGAAAGGAGCGAAAATTCGCTCCATCGGAGCGAATTTCGCTCGTTTGGTTTAAGCGTGTAGAAGATAATATTTATAATCCGACGGTGTTATGCAGCGAAACAGAATTTAGAAAACTGGTTTCGAACTGATCGATTGATTCAAAAGATTTACTTTCGAAGTTGAACCCACAAATCGGCTTTCTGAGATCGACAGCGTAAATTTGAATCCACCCTCGAATTTCCATACCATAATAACGTGAAGCCATACTATAAGTTTCACATAACACAGAAGATTAAAGTTCTAGCTCTGTATGTTTATATATGTTATGGTTAATGTGATTAATCAGTTATTATGAATAATGTGGGCCACCAGCCGAGTACCTGTAGGTGGCGCTGCCATCCCCAGTGACGTCAGAGCATCAAGCTGCCGAGAACAGAAGATGAGATGGAACGCAGTACTAGAAGTATGAACGACATTGTTTTTTTCCTCAAGGCCAAAAGACGAGATGAAACGACGGTTTGAACTACAATATACGATGCTAATGAGTGCCATCCTTATCATATGACGAACTAGAACTATTTTAATTGTACATTGTTGTAAATATTGCTCAGTATAATAATGTTACAAAGCTATAAAGTCGTTTCCCTGAGATGCAAATCTTGGCGACAAATTTGGCGACTTGACGGCAAAGTTGGAGACTTTGGTTACAAACGGAATTTTCTAGAAGGACATCGAACTTTCAACCTATTTCTACCGCCTTCATGAACTTTCTGGAGGCTTTCTGAACAAGCTGGTGAGCTGATAAGAAACCTTTGAGTGCTGTGTTGAGATTTATTGGTAATCTCTGTTGTTACTTTTTACGAGTGTTGTTTTAATACTTGTGTTACGTTTCTTTTCTTACAATATTTGTAAAATAAAGAGCTTTATTTTTTTAAAATCCTGCTTATTGGACTGCATTCACGTACATCCGCAAGACAATTTTGTTACAATAATGTAACTTCCTAATGACAATATAATACTTTAGTTTGAAGAACTGTGTATTCATTTATGGAACCCAATCACTAAGCCTAATGATGATCGCCCATAATAATAACCGGTTAATGTAATGAATCGATTTATCACATTAACCGGTTATTATAAATAATTGCCGGTAAAAGCGATAAATCAATTTATCACTTTGATCGATTATTATTCATAACTGATTAATCACATTAACCGTAACATATACATGGCTCAACTTCGATAAAAACGGGTCTGGAACTCGCAATTATAAAACTCTGCCACCTAGTTAGTTTTTGTATGTCCTAACTGATTATTAAATATCGGTGTACAATATTTTACAATTTATAATGCTTCAAAATTAACAGGCAAGATTAAAATAATTGTTCTGGCTCTTTAACTGAATACTAATACTCTATTCTGAACATTTAAATCTTTAGCTCAAAGTAGAAAAAATAGATTATCCAACATTGCTATTGCCGCTTCGATGACGATGCGTCAAGGAATAGTTTCCATCAAACCTATTTCTAGAGACTCGTAATTTTCTTCTTGGCAATGGTTTGTCTTGGAAAAGGAAACAAAGTCAAGCCATTTCGTAATACAATATATGCATCCACGTAAATATTGATATGAAGATAGGTTATAACTTTCCCAGAGGACTCATTAGAATAGAGATGGAGGCAGATGAGGTAGTTTCTGATGACGGTATTTATGTAGATAGATAGTGTAATCTTTAGTGCCTAATCTATGCCACATGGGATCTGCCATGGGAATTTATTTTATAAGGCATGCTTGGTTGTATATAACCTTCAATAAATGCCATTAATGGTCTTGAGACTGCAATATCCGCTCAAAAAGGTAAAATTAAATTCGATGAGACGTGTATTTTTATTTTATATGAAGCTGGAAAATTTGATGAAAAATTCATAGAAATTTCTAGCACAGCATTGTTCCGAATGTAGAATTTTCTTTCGAATTCTGCATTATCTGATTTAAAAATTAAGGTATTAATAATTTATTTGGATCTATATATCTAATTTGCAGTTGTGCTTAATTATCAGGTTTTAAGATATCTAGCTATCTTAAAAATTTGACATCCAGTTGTATTTATACCCTGCTCATATTTATAAGAAATTTCGCAATTATTTTTCATTATAAACATTTTTTAACGCTAATTTATCGACTGAATGAATATGAAAATAGTTAAGTTTTGATTTTCGTAAAGAAGTTACTTAAAAATAATTAAAAGAAATTCGTATTATCCTGTTTGATTATCTAGTTTAGTATAGAAAATTTAAAGCTGCAGTTAGGTAACTTTAGCATCCTTCTTCGTATACGAACACAAATAACTATATTTCTGTTCATTGAAGGCTTTCTAAAATATTTATAGTTTAATTATAAATTATGTTTGTAACATGTGTATATTTCGTCAAGCATTCAACACTTTCTTGGCATTTTTTTACAATGCCTGTTTATCCAAGATAATGTTTTAGTTTCGATTTTGATTCTTTCTGTGAATGTATTAAGATAAAATTCTTAGAAGTGAAGCAATTGTTTCATCTAATTCTACTTTGAACTAGCTAACTTTCTATAAATCAAAAGGAAAATAGTTATTAAAAGCTGGCATTAAGTTTTATAAGTAAAATCAAAAGTCATTCATTGCTCTATGATGTCGACAAAAAATGCTTAAAATTCCTCTCTGCAACTCATTGCCATACTAACCAAAAGCTTTGAGGTGTATCTATATTAAAATGTCGTTAAAAGTTCCAGTGATGCTCTTCAAAAGGAAGCTTACCCTTTATACCTCAACAACTCCGATTTGGAAAAAAAATTACTCAGACGTTAGAAAAATAATTTAAAAAATTATCACGTTAAAATAAAAAAAATTATTGACAAAAAGTGTTTTTTTCATTTTTGCAATACAATGCAAAATATCATGAAAAATTCAACAAAGTTTCGTTTCAACAAAGGCATTCACCACATTTCTCACAGAAAGATGTGTCCACTGTTTTTAACTTCACTAAATTCTGCAGAATTTTCAGGAGCAACTTCATAAAAGGGTTTAAGTGTCAACTGGAACTTTGTTTTTAAAAATCACCTCAGTATCACCATCTGTTGGGGAATATAGGAGCAATTTGTGTTAACTACAGTGTGACAGTATTGCAGCAACCAATGAAATCAACTTGAAGATCTTACTGTGGAAAAGACAGCGCCTTTTGGGTTTGTTTCAGATATGCAACACCGTGAGATAAAGAGTTCACAATTAGCCACCCTATTCTTGCTTCTTACAGTAGCAAATTCTTAAAACCATTTAGAGTTCGAAAATAGTGCTGTTTCCTGAAAACAATTATTCTTGTTTCCGGAGTGATGTTTGTTTCTGAGCCTCTGCAATTATTCAGAAAACTGTAAATTGTTTTGGTACTCTGTTTGTATTATATTAACAATGTTCAAGGACTTGAAACTCAGAAGAGGCAAATGTATTTTATCACTTATATTTTACAAGCTACTAATTATTTTAATCCCAGATAGAGTTTTCACGTGTATGTTTCAACTGTAGCTAATGTCTGCGGACCGGCACCACAGATTTAGAGCACCTGAATAATAATTGCCTTCCTTGGTCCTTTATATCAATCTCCTCCATCTGCTTCCATCTGCGGATACGTGCTTAGACATAACCAAGAATCAAATAGCAACAATGTTACCAACAATGAATCAATAGCAGTTATTTGTTTTCGACAGCAAATTCTTTTCATTGATAATGCATGTCACCCATCAGCCATGTTAAGGAATGCTCGACTAGAATTCATATCTCGTGAAATCTGATAGCAGCATATATTGCAGAAGGTATTGTGTATCATTTGTTTTCTGGGACAAACAAGCGTTTACTTTCTTTACTTTCAAGATCAATTTTCAATCAATGTACCAAAACTTCCGTAGATTATTTTGTTTGATCTGAAATACTTATCCTAAAGTGAAATAGAAATTTTTCTGCCTCATACACATCATCAGAACACTTTTATACAATTAATTTACTTGAAAACTTTGTTTTTTTTACTCTCAAATAAAATTTTCTCATCATTTTCTACTTCAAAGATAGATAGGTAGATGTGTTACAGAAGATTTTTAACCGATTATTGATGGAAATGATCTTTACTTCAGAAGAATATTTACAGTATATTTAAAAAGTTAGGTTAGGTTAACGTCCCGTTTTGAAGCAACACGAGGGCTATTTAGGGACTGACCTCGAAATGGACCTTATGCACCGTTTGGGTTCGAGAGTATAGAAAAACAGCTGTGGAGGAATAAACAAAACGATCGGCCTATAAGCGACTCAGAAATAAAAGCAGTTCTGAGTCAGCTGTTTAAGACTGACCAATGGCTGCCTCCGGCAGGTCACGTGTCGGAGGATGTGACGTCACATGCATAAGGTCCATTTTGAACCGCGGTCAGATGAGGAGGACGAAACCTGAGCTGGCACCCCCCTTTCCAAACTTCCGCGCAGCACCAGCAGGAGGACGTTTGGCCACTACGTATGATTTAGCGTGCAACAGGCCCCATACACGGCGGATCTTCGTTGTAATCTGGTTTCGAGGCTGCGGCCTTCTGGTCGAGACCTTACCACTAGGCCACCGCGGCCTCCAGTATACTTAAAAAGCAATGGATATTCGTATACATGCTAGAGAAATTTTCAGCTTTTATTGTTTTGTAGTTTTAATTTTCAATGCATGTCATTTTTAAAAACAAATAAAAATAAAGGAGTTACAAAAAAGGTTCACAAGCATTATTTGTCGTTAATTTGAAAAGGAATTTCTCATTAAAAATGTGTACAGTAAATTCTAGACATTTAACTTCAGATTTCGCTCCCAGACAAAAAAAAATGATATCATCTCTCAAAAAAAGAACATTTTATCGTCTAAGAAGGAGAAAATTAAATTTGTTCTTTGTTGCATAAGATTTTCTCAATCTTCTCCCGAGAGATTTGAAGCGTTTGAACTTCAGTCATAACATGTCTGCTATAGAATTAAATAAATAAATATTATTATTTAAATATTTCGAGCACAGAAAAAACTTGATAAATTAGGTTGCAATTTAATGGACAATTTTGTGAATTTGATGATTGAGCAGAAAGAACAAAACGTATTTCAACTGAAGATGAAATTTCGTATTTCAGGATATTCTTTGTGGCAGGAATCATTGAAAAATTTCTCCATGAAACTAAATTTAAAAACATAATTCATAAAAAAAAGAAACAAAGAAAAGACGGGTCTCTTATTTTTATACTCGATTACTACCTCATTTATATTAAGGATAGACAGACTCCATTAAGCTTTTTATACATTATTATATTAAATATTTTAAAACTTTTTAAGCTAAAAGCACATTTAAAAAAATTAAAATTCCCAATGTCTTCTAATTTATAATTTTTTCGCATTATTTACCATTATTAAAACTTAAAATTGCTCCTTAATCAATCTGGAAATTACTTTTTCATGTAAAAGGAAGTTGTCAGAACATGTTTTTATACATGCGTGCTGAATTTTCCTTCAAAGTAAATATCCTTCCTAATAAATAACCTAGTACAACTTCCTAATAAACTGACTCCTAACTATCTGAATGAAGAGGAAACCTGAAATTGTTACACATTTATTTTAGTGCATAACAGGTTTCGTTATCTTAAATGTAAGTTTCGTGAAAAAGACGCATGGCACATTTTAAAGTCACGTAAATGAGAAAAAAATATCGGTTTGGAAAAAGTCATTTTAAAATTACTTACTCCCTGAATCCATTAAATACTCATTTTATTCAACACTTATTTTAATGCTATTTTATTCACATGGAAGCATGTATTCCCATTTAACACTTTATTTCCAAAATTCCATTTTTTTGATAAATTTTTGCTAATTTGAAAGTCCACTTAAGGTTCAAGGTTACTTTTGTAACCAGAAATGGAAATAATAATCTGTGGCATGTCTTCTATTTTCCTTTATTCTGACAAGAGATCCAGAATACTTGTCTCAGTGAAAGACTGACTGCATTATAATCTCATAAAAAATGTAAGAGATTCATTTCCAAAAGTTGTGATATTTTGTGTATTTGTGTGATTTATATGATTTTTGATTGCTCTAATCTTTTTTTCATTTTTCCCCACCTTGTTCAGCTTTTGCTCCATTTCTCGTTATTATCCATTTGTTTTGTTGTGTATATGTGACCAGTTATTTTTCATCTACACCTTTTTTAAAAAATTTTATTATGTTTCGGTATCTACTCCCTTGTTTATTCACTTCATTGCTTAATACCATTCATGTTTTCGTATGGATGTGATCAACTTATTGTATTTTTGTTTCTTTTTTTCCCTTCCCCTTTTTCTGTTTGGAATTTGCATTTATATCATTTAATTTGAAGCTTCCTTCAACCCTTTTTTGAGTCTTTTACTTACTTCTGTAAGCCTTGTGTTGTACTTGTTGGTGGACAAGGAGTTTTTTCCCGAGAGATTGCAAAAAAAATGTTTTAAGAGCTGAAAACTTCGTTTCTGTTTTAAGAAAAATAAATATTTTTTCTGTTAAATGTGTTGTAGTTGAATTGGAATCAAACTTTCTCTACAATGCTTCACATCGCGCAAATGTTAGGCTAGTTTATTCACCGAGAACCTGTAGAACCAAATTAATTGTTCTGTAACGAGTGATTAGTATGTGAAAAATGATATGCTACATAACAAACAGTCATAGAAAAATAAAATAAGACATTAAAAGAATTTCTAGAATTCTAGTATCTGTAACAGTGTAATTAATGTTTCGGGACGAAAACAAGTTTAAATAAGCACTCCAAAGTTAAATAGTATAGGTTTTGTTGCAAATAACTTTATTTATCATTATCATCTCACATATTCTAAAGATCATTACATCATGTAAAATTATCAAAACGTCTCTGGAGTTTCGCTCTGTATACCAAGTAACTTGAGAGTTCACTTCTCCTTTTCAATCAATTTTTCATTCAAAACGTGAAAAACACACACATACATATTTTTTATATGATTAACACTCTAAATACTTTGTTTGAAATAAGATATTTTACAGGATAACATTTTAATAATCTCTCATCTGCATTATTTATGAAACATAATGATAAGTTCACATCATACAATGAACTTTTGAAATTCTAATTTAAAAAGGAATATGCTCGTATAACAAGTACATACAGATATGTCTTCATTTGGCAATGTATAAATTTCATAATTATGATTGATATACATATTATTTATACAAATAATCAAATTAAATTATTTTTGTAAAAGAATTATCAATTTGATATATTACTGCAATAATCAATAACAAATTATAAACTACTTTTTGCATTTATTTTGTCACACTTACCCAAATAAGGTGGCTGATTATATTCTGATCATTGAGGAGTTGAGAGATTCTACGAAACTAATTAAACTATGCTCATTGTTGCAATAAAATTTGATTAAAAATATTAATATTGATCCACAAGACAAACTTCACAGAAATACCTACACAGATGTTTTCCACCAGAAAAAGGAAATTGTAATTTTTTTTAGTTTTATTATGCCTTGTTTTCTTCAATATTCAATATTGGCTTCTAAAGAAAAACCCCATTATACACAGGGTTTTTAAATGACAAACGTGCGACTTAATATATCCATATGATTCCAAACATTTTCAGCGTTTTGTTTCCTTTCCTTGGAAGTCCATAAAATTGAACAAATAATACACATTATATATCGTTATTTTCTTTGTGAGCGATACCTTTTCAGATTCTTTATCACATAAAATTCACTTTGCACGAAGAAAATGCTTATTTCTGTAAAATACATTTTACCACAAATATCTCCATCTTTATATCAATTAGTAGAAGGACATACTTAAAAAGCATATCAGCATTTTTTTTACTAAAAATACCGCTGTTTCAGTTTTCTTTTCCATGCCTCAAATTGGTTGCTTGACTGAACAGTTATATCATTATAGTAAGAAGGGTATCTGTAAGCAATCCGTATGTTGATAGCTTACCGTAAAATTAAAAATTTGAAGTGGATGTCCTAAAAATCGTTTAGAGTCAACAAAAACACAGTTATATGTCTAGATAGTGTTAAATTATAATTAGAACATCGCATTGATGAAACTTTGGATAGTTTATTCATCAAATAACAATATGTATTTGCAGAATGCCAGTTAGTTATTTTGCTCGGAAAAAGCGATGTCAAATCAATTCGCTGGGTCACTATTGAAGTGTTTTAGGAAATAATGATTTAATATTTGTATGTATCGTCATTATTGAGCGTTCTTAGCGGTGAATGAATATGATAACATCTGATATAGAAGTCTGGATGAAGCTTTATGGTGATGAGCGTGAGTTTTGCCATTTTCAAAATAAATTCACCAATAATGACAAAACAGGTGAAACTTTCGGAGATGATAAAGAGTCACGGATGAGAAAAGGACTTTAATAAGTAAATGCAACTGCCTGGATGAAATATTGCAGAGCACAGTTACAATTCTTAGAAGTTGTCAAGACGAGTATTTTATAGCACAAGTCTTAAGTTTTCATCCTAAAACTGTCGAATTCTTGTTTGAGAAACATTATATACTGCAAATTATAGCCTACTTTCTTTGAAAATAAGAAACACTTCTTGAAAGTATATTTCGAACTGATAAGATGAATCATCTCAATGCAGAAAGAAATTTTATTTCTCCATAAGTTGACGAAAAATTGTGTCTTCGGTTTGAAACAATACTTGAGTACCTGAAAAAGAGAAGAAAATAATATGAATTAGCAATAAAAATCTTTGCATTCTTGGATAATTGGATGAATTATATAAGGGCTTCGCGAGTGCGGGTCGCGACTCCAAATAGGTTCGGATGCCAAAGAACATTCTGACAATTTGTTCATAGTAGCAAGAAATAATCCAGAAATTAAAACATTTTTAACTAAATTTACCAATAAATAAAATTAAACTAAATTGATCTTTATTTCCTTTCTTGAAAATGCGTTATTTCTCTATTACTTTTCGCAAGAAAGAAAACGAAAGAAAATAAAATAAAAGTAGACAAAAGTTAGCCATGAAAACGTTTAGTTGTTGGAAACGTTTCGTTGGCTCGCAAATGGGAAATGTGTAAGTAGCACTGTAGCGGAGAGTCGCCAAATTTGGACCGGCACACAGTTATCGATTTAATAAATCTAGCTGGACAAAAATAAAAAAATACCACCATTGTTATTTCTTGGTACCAATTGCTTTATTGGCAGCAGAAATACCCATAAGGCAATAAACCATCTCTATTTAAACGATTAGTTCCTTGAATTTTGCCTGTAATGGGTAAAAGTTTGCATATTACGACAGTACATAGATCATAGATAGTACAGATCATAATATGTACTATCTTATGATCTTCTAAAAGAGAGATAAGTGATTTGTGTTATTTGTTGTTTGACTTATTTCAGAATAATGTTTGTGTTCATATAGTCATTGTGTTATCCAAGGCTAATATTATATCTAAGTTTCTTATGTTAAATGCGAGTGTTAAATAGATTTTTAATACATGAAAAATATGTGGATTTTATATTATTTCACTAAGTGTTATTTGGAAAGAAAAAAATTCTTCGCAAGTCTTCGCCTTCTAAGTTATATTTTTATATACTAGATGTATTGAAAAAAAGAAAGAAAGAAAAAGATTGAACGAAAAGAATACTAAAGATTATACCCGGATCTGTCCGGGAACCCGGAATTTTTTAGGAACTTTGTTTCCGCATATACAATATCTGATCAAAGTATCCGGACACTTTCGGATTTTTACAGTTTTTTGAATTTCTCCTGAAAGGCTAAACTGACTCTCCTCGAACTTCGATCATGTAAAGAATTGACTCCATCTCACATTTTACAGTGAAGATTCGGTCCTGAGAGTAATTAGAGGACCGTCTACAAATTGATGAAGACGAAAATTATTTTGGCACAAATTGCTTCAAAGAAAGCTTATAACGAGATGAAACTTTCAGAAATGGTTATGTTTAATGTGAATAATATTTATATGAATTTTCGTAAACGCAGCACAGATATTCGAGAAGATATAAAGGTTTTCTTAAAAACTCCAACTTTCTCCGCCTGTTTTCTGCTTATAACATGCAGAGTTTTCTGTTATCTTATGCAAAAATTACAAAAAAATGACAATATTTTAGTGAAGCATTGTGTGAAAATTTGGAAAAAATATTTTGAATATTGCAGGAATTATGAGCAAATTTATTAAATAATTTTTTTATTGCGCATGCACGACACATAGCGTAATTTTCCTTTCATAACTTTAAACCAGATATATAGGGCAATTTATATAAAAAAATTTGGTTCAATATATTTAAAATTCAGAAAGATATCGACATTACAACGAGAAGAATTTTAGCTGCTATCGAAGAGAAGCTAAAAGTTAAGGGGTTGTACTCAAATTGATATTTTTTAAACTTTTGTCTTTGAATAGTTATATTGAATTGTTTAGTGGTTAGAAATTTGCTAAATACCCATGAACACTTCTAATATTTGTAACGAATGAAAAATATTTGTAGAATTATTAAAATATTTTAAGAAAAGAGAAATTAGATAGGCCGTTATCATAACTTCAATTCTATTAAATATTTGGGCCTTAAAATAGGCAAATTATGTTCTAGCGATGAGGGTATATGGAATCATTTTTAAGCGAAAGCATTGCATATTTGCAGTTACAGAACAAGTGAGTTCGTATTTATTTACGCAAAAATTCAGGTATTTTCCATTTATTTTTTTAATAAAGGAACAAATAGCCCTTACGCTGGTTTAAATCAAGTAGGAAAATTTGTTATTATATCCTCAGATAGGACATTACTTTAACTACAATTTACTATAATCATTTTATTAAAATGGTTTAAAGAGAATGTAAGAATATTCTTTGTGTTGTTGTCCAAAGGTTACCTAGATTGGTATTATTATCTTAAACTACAGGAATAGCTCAGAAAGCAGTTTATCACCACTAGTAGTTACCTCATAAATTAGAAGCGGAACAAGTCAAAACAATAATAAAAAATTAAAAGGACACTAAAGTCATCAAATATTGGATAAAAAATATAAAAACATAGGATAAGTATCATTTGTGAAAAAAAGGGTGAAGAGGAAGTGATACAGTGTATAAAATGTCGTAGTTGGGTTCACGCATTGTGCGCTGCTGTGGAATTGAGAATCCAAAAATATTTTTGCTTTAATTGAGCTTAAACAAATTTTTGGTCCAATCCAGGCAACCGGTTTCCTAGGTTGGACCAACGACACATGTTTTTTGTTAACCTTTAGGCTACGAGGAATTAAACCAGAAGAACTGCGTTGAATGTGGCGAGAGAAATCGTCACTTGTGTCTGGTACAGCAATTGTACCGACCTGCATTCAAAGTCAAAATATTATCGTAAATGCAGTAACTAAATGTAAGAGCCTCAAAACATTTATATTGTTTACATATATTTAAGCAAATTCAATACATTTTTATTCATTCAAGTGTTCAAATGCAAAAATATCCTATTCAGATTTTGTTCAATTTTTTTTCATGATAACAATTCTCATCTTCACTGTATATATTATTTAAGTCAAACGTATATGAAGAAGGTTAAACGATTTTTATTAAACGACTATATGGAAAACCGACTTACGATGTATACTTTTGCGAAATCCTGTGTTTACTAATTACTACACAAACTCGTCATAGCGCTATTACTTCCTCTCATTGTAAGGAAAGTGCTCAGAAAACAAATATTCTACAGTGCCTACTTTTTGAGAAAATCACACTGAAGAAATGATGACGTCACGTCCGTTCGCAAATAAACTTAAAACATGTACATTTAAAGCATGAAAATCAGCGATTCACATATAAAGCATTGTGTTTACAACGGCAGCAGTTGAAAATGACCATCTTGTGTAACAAGGTTTGATTGTGCTCGCCGTGGAAAGGTGGATTGAGCCCAGTAATGCTTTAACAGTAAGGTTTATCAGTAAGGTTTTAACAAATGTGCAGGCAGCAACGAGGAGCAGCTAAAGCTTTTTCTGTTTAATTCGGGTTCGATACATCTGTTCCTTGAAACGGCCTACGAATAAATCCTCATGTGCTGCGAGGATTTTAGTTTCGAGGACGTGAGCTATATATCTGAAGTTTCAAATAAAGTTACATTTTAGTAAACCAGATGTGACGTTATAATATCTAAAAGTACGCTTTTCTCGAAAACTAGGTGTCGCGGAATTATGGTTCTTCGTATTCGGAGAGTGAGGAATCGGACTATGTTGGTTTTATTTGGTAACTACGGAACACCCTGTATAGAAATGGACAGTCTTTTCTCCTAAATCGTTGCTCATTAAATAACAGCTGAACAAATGATTATTTTACTGAATAGTAGAAAACGTATTTGAAGCGCTTGTTTTTGATAATGGAATCAGTTATTAATTTTAAATGTATGCAATGAATAAAATGTTTCAACACAATCACAAAAAATGACCGATCAAGCGATACATTTATCGAAAAATTCAAATCCGTAATATAGAGAATAATCACTGTTCATTATAGATGCCATTATTTAGCAACAATTATTGTGCAATATATTCCGCGCAGTAGTAACAAATATAGAAACCTAGTCATCTGCAAGTTTTTCTATAAACTTTTTAAAGAACAGAATATTGATGGAATCGAAAATTTTAACTAGAAGCAAACTTTCTTCTTAAGTAAAGTCCCCCTGTCTCTTTAAAATAATTCTGAATTTTCAAAAGATCTATTGGATACGCTTGTTAGAACATTGTCGACACCTTCCGAAAGTAGCTTCTATGTGGGTTTATTACCTTTATGTATGGAGGGTATTTTAGGAAAAGAAAGTTTTCTTCGGAAAAAGGATGTTTAAAATATTGTGATACTATACCCTTCCGTATTTAAAGAAAAGTTGCTAAAATTTGCTTCATGACTAATTTGAGAAGATGCATTAAACAACATTTTTTTCTTCAACATTTATTATTTAATTTTAAAACAAAAAGCATTGGAAGACACCTGCTTAGTTATGACTTATTCAATTTCTTCGAAAGCTGCTTGTCTTGAACGCTACTTTAAATTCTTAATTTAAATATTTTGAATTTAAATGATGTAAGTATTATTCGTTTTCTTGTTTATTTTTACAGTTGCTTTTGTTTGGGTAAAACACACAATACAATAGAAACACATAATAAAGGCTTCAATTTACTTGCAAAAGAATGCATTAACATATCGTCAGTTGAATACTACAGCAGAGTAACTACATATTGGAGAAATATGGATAAGGACACAGTAAAATGCCATTAGACAATGCTCACAAGATGCTACAAATGGCTCATTTGTTGTAAAGTAATTAAGTTGATACAGAGTTTCAAAACATTCAATAGTGTTTTCCTCGAAACAAATGATTTGCAAATATTTAACTATAGTGCACACGATATTTTATTCAAAATAAGTTGTTGGCAAAGTCCAGCATGCCATTTGTTAATTGTATTCATTTGGCTAAACATACTCAGGAATCTAACTTATATTATTCTCACCTAAGTCAGTCAGCGATTCACTATCAGTGAAATCTATTTATAAAATGTCTAGACGTAGCCTTAGAATCTGAATTTCAGGGGTGTGCGGCAACGGAAAAGGTCAAATAAGTACAAAAATTGTTGAAGGCGTTGATTCCAAACCAAATAAATTAACTGTGTTAAATTCAATACATTTGTCTAAAAGTAGACCTAATGATTACAAGACTTATGTAGAAGTATAAGGTAGTTTTACTTGAAATGATAGTACAAAAAATATAACACCAAGTTGAATGATGGTGCGTATTATGCCAAAGGAGATACTACTAGACTTGAAATCACACAATACATTTTCGCTCGTCGACTCTCCATACACATAAGCGAAAGAGAATAAATTACTATAGAAACTGAAGATTATACTTACTGTCGTAAATAAATGACTAAAATGCTATACTCCTAGCAGCAGTTATTTTTAATTTAAAATTTTTGTAGTGCTCTTCGAACGTGTCCCTGACATAAATACATTCTGATTGGCGCATACAGCAAGAAAATTCGTGTTTTTAGGTTGTCTGTGATGATGCCCACACTTTGCCTGTATAAATATCAAGTGAATGCCATTAGCGTTAAGGCTTTTGCAGTTTTGCCCCAAAACAGAAATTCCCTGTGAAATCTCAATTGATTTTTCTTGTAGTTATTCTGTAGAATCCAGAAATACCTGTGAGAAAGCTGGAAAAAGCAGATCTTCGTCACATTTCTTACAACTAGTAAATACATCCAACCAAATAAATAGAATTAGAGAAAAATTATTTTCATTATCTTGAATTTCCCCTAATGTATTTAGTGAATGGAAATGTATTCTCACCCTTTCTTGATTCACTCGAGCAGCTGACGATAATATAACACGGCAACTTAGGATAAATTTTATGTTCGCATGAAGTATTCTTTCATACATTTGAAATTCTAAAAGCAAAATCGTAACACATAGCTACTTATCTGTGGTTGCGCAAACTTTTGAAAGCTCTTAATAGTGGTTATTAGCTGCATATACAAAGGAAAAATATTGATGTAACTGAATATGTTTAGAATCCTAAATCAGAAATAGTGCGCTATATCTTCCTCGAAGAAATCGTATTAAGGAATTATTAATGAAGTCATGGAAGGTTTTTATTTATTTATTGAAAAATAAGCAAAATTACTCTATACTAGGAGACACTTGATATATAAAACTAAGCTTGTTGACAGTTTTCCTTACAGATTTTATTGATATTTTCTAGAAAACACATAAGTAGCGAAATATCTAGGTAAACTGACTATTGAATAAACTGACTCTTTATGCTCAATACCATGTAGTATATATTTTAAATTTTTAACACTGATTATTATATTTAATATTATTTATTATTTTTAACATATTATTATTTTTAACATTTCTTATTTGTAACATTTAAAGGACACAAGGAGCGAAATATCTAAGTAAATTGACTATTGAATAAACTGCATCATGTTCAATACCTACTATATACTGTAAATTTTTAGCATTTATTTGATAAGGATTTCAAACAATATCTGCGAAGATCAGCTATAATGAGACAGATCATTTTTCCACAACAAAAATTTGAAGTAATGCTTTAATTTAAGTAAATGTTTCGAATGAATCATTTTATAAGCACACAGAAGTGAATGTAAACTTAATACTTTGAAAGGCGTTGTTAAATATTCACTAGTGAAACATATTTTTTGTTTCATAAAATATGATTGACCTCACGTAATGTGTTTCCCTGTAAAGTATGCAGACTTCATGCGTGGAATATTAGACTTTCAGTTCAATAATTTTTACATCTGTGAAAAGTTCAGATAACTAGGTTTCAGAACTTTAGTTATTTTTAAATAATGAAATTGTATTTTCCAACAACAATTCCGCAAAATATATTCAACGCAATAAGCAATTTTATTAAATGCATTACAAAAAGCGCTGTTAAATAATTAAAGACTCCACTAAAGTATAATAAAATACTCATTAGTATTTAATATTAATCTAAAAATACTTTCATGGTCTCTTATTTCATATCCTAGTCTCAAGTTTAGTTACAGTTAGATTTATAAAAATATAATACATGGGCATTTCAAATTTCAATAATAAATACGTTTTCAAAAAGTAGGATAAAATATCTTAAAGATTGTCTTGTTTACTCATTCTGAAAGGTTGAAATAGTAGATACTGTAATCTGCCTTTCAATTTAATTTGCAAAACATCATTCTTGGAAAAACTCTTTTAAAAGATTAATGGAAAGCTGAAAATTCTGTGAGACTTTCAAAATGTGAATGCATTTCGTGTTCCGATTTGACAGAGATTGCGTTGTCTATTTCTAAAAGCAACTTCCCTTCGCAAAAATGCACTGGAGATAATGCTGCAGTCTTGGCCATTAAGAGGTTTTTCTGTCAACAAAAATAAAAAGTGAACATTAAAATGATAAAGTGAAATATTAAACCAAAATGGAAAACACAAAATTTGTATGACCATCAGCAGCTTTGAAAGGGAGAAGCGTATTCTATCGAAGTATAAGAAATTTAGATTTTCATTTCTATTTTTAAAGGAATGGACCAAAAACTAAAAAAATTTAGCAAAGATTTGCTGTAAAATTATTTTTTATTTTTACACTACTAATTATTTAACACAATAAATTACACTTAGTAAAATTATTTTTTTTATTTTAACTCTACTATGCACGGAATTTGACCAAACAAAAGCGATAATGAGTTCAAATGAAAGGTTTACAATGCACTTGATTTTTATAAGTTTACTTAAATGTTTGTTATACGTAAAAGTTTTGATAAACATAAGGTGTGGGAATTTATGTCCTTTTAAAGGCGAAAAATTTCTATAAACAGCTGGAGCAATGTATTATATACTTATATCTAGAATAATTTTTAAATGACATAAATAAATGTACTCATTTCATTCAAATAATTCATTTTAATTATGAATATTTAATAATTCATTTAATATAATTTGCCACTAAAATGAAAATAAAATGATTTACTTTTTCCTGAGATATTATGAAATCGGTTAGTGGCATATTTACACACACGATATTTAAATAAAAATTGCTTTAAGATATGAAATAAATTCAAGAACATCTCTTCTTTTAGAGAAAACTACAGTAATTTTTTGCTCATACACAAATAGATAATTTAGATGTTAAGAAAATTATTTATTTTTATTAATAATTCTTTTTCCATTAAAATACGCACATACAGATATGTGTTCATGTTTTTAAGTAATTAGTTTCATTTGTGAGGGAAATAAAATTTTAATAACTTGTCACTCATTATTAAAGATGAGAATATTTGTGCCCGTCTAAGACGGGCTTTTAGCCTGCAAACCATATCTCAGAACTGATTTTCACAGATTTAGTCACGAAAGATGTAATACCAAATCTCATGCACATTGGCTGAGTGCATACGAAATAAATGAAGAAAAGTTCAAAAATTACCTTTTTAAAGATATCAATTGAGTTGCTTTACAATTTTTTCTCGAATTTTAATAAATTTTAAAAAATATTTTTTGGCATAATTTACAACACTACTTCTCATTGTTGAAACGCAATTCAACCCATTTTCATTGTTTAAACAAATATTTAATTGCGTGTTTCTCTTTCATTGTTGAAAGTTGAGTCAATATTCTTACGCAATCATCTGATTTCCTCGTTTAATAATGACGTAGACAAAAGGGGCGGGGTTATTTTAAGCTCCGCCCAGCTAGATATAAAAAAATATATTTTGGCATAATTTACAACACTACTTCTCATTGTTGAAACGCAATTCAACCCATTTTCATTGTTTAAACAAATATTTAATTGTGTGTTTCTCTTTCATTGTTGAAAGCTGAGGTAATATTCTTATACAATCTTCCGACTGGCTCGTTCAAGAATGACGCAGACACAAAAGGGGCGGGATAATTTTAAGCTGCTCCCAGCGTTACAAACATCTCTGGACAATTAATTCTATTATTAAAGATAAAGATGGAAAGAAAGAAATCAGCAGATTTTGCACAATTTTAGTTAATCCAGTAATTTAGATAACCGAAAATCTAAGTTCTCATATTAACTTGATTGAATCGAAAAGTAGTTGTTAAATAGCCAAGCAGATATCAAATCATATTAGACTAAAACAGGTAAAATTTGATGTCCCTTGAAAGCTCTCAGTTTCATTTCCCTGTACGAAGAAATTGGCTACTTAGTATTTGATGAAAAAAAACCCTCTGAAGAATATAATACGAAAACAAACACATATCTTTGCGTTTAGAATCTGTCTATTCAGCTTCTAGCCATCAGGCATCAAAATCGTTAATTTTAAGGTTTCTGAATTTTATTTCATTGGTTTCAGAATGCAGATACTAATGCTCTGATCTTAAAATCACATTATAACTAACTAATTATTTACAAAAACTTTTGAGAAAACATTATATTTCTCTCTGATACGCTCAAGTTTGCATACAAAACATACCGTCGACACTCAATTCTCCGGACGTATTCTGCAGGGATTTAATTAGTTATTCTGAATTGTTGCCATGTAGATGAAGTAAATTTCAAAACAAAATTCATTTCATTAAAGATTATTTGTCGTTCTTGAGATAGTAAAGATAGTCAGATAGTAAAATTCTGACTCATTTCACTATAAACGAGTTAACTTTATGTCTTGACTTTAGAACACTGCTTATTGTTCTCTCGTAATGCTTCGTTAAGGCTTTAGCAATGGTTCTGTCTTCCTAGAGCGAACACTCTTCGTCCTCTGTGACCTTGAGTGTATAAGTCAGAGACAGCAATGCGTCAAACCTGTTCAAACTTGCCAGAGCGAAACTCAAAGAAATTTTTTCAAATTGCACTGAAAGTACTTGTCCTTCATTTCGGCGGTGGAAAACAGGTTTTGGAAGACAGGAACGTGTGAAGATTTGCCGTGTGCTTAGGCTTCTAAAATTTCCGTAACACCTCGAACCCAACAGACGCCCGAGGTGTCCTGTAGTAAACGTCCCAGAGTTGTCTTTGAAGATCGTACTTTGCTTTTTTGGAATAAGTTCATATTTAAATATTAAACGTTGTATCTTCATGTGTTTAATTGTTTAACCAAGCTTCTTGCAGACTATTTTCCTTTATGTTATTTATCTACAAAATATTATTTTCTAATTCGTGAACATGATCCTTATCATATTAATTCAAGATTCTACTCTGTCTTGAAGAGTAATATAAATCTATACTTTTAACTTCCACATTATTCGCTATTTTTTTTTATTTAACTCAAAAAGGAATAAAGATAATGTATTATTTAAACATTTGGTTCAAAATTTATGCAAGGAATTAACTTTCACGCTTTTGTAGGTGTTTAAAATCAGTTCAATGCTGCAGAGTTCTTCATGGTGATGTTACAATATGAGCCGTAATGACTAATTTTTAAGTTCAAAGAAAGAATTGCCCCAATATGAGCCTTGGCGTTAATTTTTTAAATACTCTCAAAGTAAAGTTCAATTGCTTATGCCAAAAGCAGCAACATAGGACTGGTTTTTACTTCTGGCATTTGAAACTAAAATTTTTTTTTAAAGTTTCTTATTAATCTTATCTTATGCTGGGATATAACGAGCACGCTATCAAAAGCGCTTCATTTGGTATGAATGAATAATTCCCAAGGGCACGACATTCTCATAGGAATTGCTCCAAGAAACAGATTTAGAAAGTGATAATAAGGTGAACGAAGCAAAAAATTCGTTGGGATTTAGGGATTCACTGAAATGTTTTCCAGATGTATTAAGCTCTCATTGTATGTTAAGAATTATCTGTCAGAGCAAACTTAAGCTACCTTGGGAATTGATTTGGGACTTCATTTCCTAAATCTGATTTCTCACAGTACAATGAAAAAATTAACAAATGGGACTAAACTTAATTTACGCCTGAGTATTAATTTTTAAGCCAAATTCGGAACATAAAATTCGTCAAGGGGCACGCTTTTATATCGAATAATTACTTAAAAAGACTTCGAGTAAAACACATCTCTTATTCAGTAACCTTTATTAGTTGGATTCGCAGAACTTGTATTTGCATGCCTTCACCGAAACAGGAGAACGATTAAATTCATTCACATAAACTCTTCTGAAAAATCACTTTTTAGGAAACATGCCTGTATTTCTTTAAATACTTTAATTACTTAAAATTGACTGATTACTTAAATTTTAAAATTTCCTTTAGCGAATCGATTATATTATTTCAACTCGACTTTTTACAGATCATGTCAACCAATATCTTCTTTCAGAAACTGCTGATTTTAGGAAACTATTGAAGAAGGCGAAGATCCAATGTGGTTGAAACTCAGTAGGTGAGTTCTTCACCAATAAATAGGTTTCGCATTTACAAAACCGAATTTTTTTAAAGAAAAGTTACATAATTATATTTATATTTAAAAAATTTCAAGAGCTTAACCACGCCAAATATTTAGCCCTATCACCATTAATGAGCTTCAGTAGTTCAGCAACTAACTTTTCTAAGCGTTTCCTTTCCTCGTCTTAAGTTAAATAGCAAGACATCGTTATCCTCCTATCACTCACCTGAACTATGAGAAAACTGTCGCGAGGACGCGGGGGGAGGTGGATTCGTACTCCTTAACTCTGTCGATACGGGACCGTCCCATACGTCCCTTCAAACAAAAGACGATAGCTGTCCGAAACGTCCGAATGTCACTCTGAAATTTCCACCCCCTTTCGTTAAGTGCGATTGATTTCACACCCTCGGCGCGTACTTTCTTCGTTAGAGTGGTTCGCCCAGATGTGTTTGGGGAAGAGGGGAGTTTTCTCACAATTCGGACAATGCCAGCTGTCTTTGTGGTTTTTGAGGGGGAAAGTGAATTCCCTTTTCTTTGATAGAGGAGCTCGGACGTTCCCGTATTTTGAGGTCCCTTTATTTAATGGCCTTAGGAATCAGAGGGTTAAACTGAATTCCAATGAACAAAGGAAGGAATTTCTCTTGAAACAGGTCCCAAGTGTTAAATGTAACCTTGAAGGCAGCTAGAGTCGACTTCACTCGTTACAATCCAAAGAAAGTCAGTATTTTTTTACATTTTAAGTGGCACGGAGTGGCAAACTACTTTCCCGTTCTTGCAGGTTAACCCAGAATTACTATCCATATTTCTCAAGAAATATTTTGAATATTAGAAAGAGCATTCATCATCATCAAAATGGCTGCTACGTATTCTTTATAGTAATTTTATTTGCAAATTGTTTTCATTACCTTCTAAATTTCGTCGATATACAATGAAAACAGGGCATATTTTATACCCATGTTTTCCAATATATTTCAATTTTTTAATTCAGTAATTAGTTAATTTGCCCTTTAGCTATAATTTATTATTCGAAAAGGTATATAAAAAAACTAGTGTTTACACGAATTTATACAATTTATTCTTAATTTTCTTAGAACTAATTTTATTTTTTATGATCATGAATATATTCTTCCACGTTTATATAACGGAATAAAAACCGTTAATGCTTGAAAAGAAAGGCGCAAAAACAATAAGACTTGGAAATTACTTTATCTTCTCGGATGAAATTCAGGAATAAAGGCATTTTAAGGATCTTTATTCGACGGAAAAAAAGCCGCATAGATTATTACAATATTGAATATGTAATAGTTTGTCTGGAACATGAGTAAACGAAACCAAAATATTAAAAGCAGATTATTTTTGTTCTTAGTGAAATGTTAATGCGGCTCCTTAGGTGAGCATGAATAGCTTATTTCCACAACAAAAGAATGCCGTGAAGGAGAAGAAGAAAAAAATCGAAAGAAGGAGATTGCCTATATGTTTGATTATACAGCATTCTTTTAAACTTTGGAAAATAACAGACATGTTTGCTTAAATGAAAATATTTATAGCACTGGAAAGATTGCATAAAATGACAATCTACAAGAACTAACTGAGCAGAATAAAGCACAAAAGAAAATGTTGAAACTATGAAAACTCCTTCACTGAAATATCAGAAATGGAAGGAAATTTTGGAAGCCGTTATAAATAAAAGTACGCGAGGGACATAAAATGTAAATCAGGCCGTTTGGTAACGAAGAATACCCCAGACCAGTTTTGTTTAAAATAGGTTTTTTTGAAATGTGGTTATGGCCCAAAAGTGCTGTGTGTCATACTTTAAAAAGGCTCCCGAATTCTTGCAATCATTTTACTCCTGTATGAAATCTTCTCTTTGTTCTTTACCTTTTACTTCATTTCTTGTCCGATTCCGAGGTTTAAGGTTTCTTTTTATGTTCTCTTGTCGTGTCCTACCCCATTAACATCCTTTAAACAAAGTATGTTTCTTCTTTCTACTTCTTCAAAAACAAAGAATGTTTGTTTTTCTATCACTCGGAGAGTTTTTTGATTTTCAAATTTTTCGACGAGGAAATTTTTGTGTTACGCTTCAATTTATGAGCATGAAATCCATTAAAATAATGGAAAATGAATATTTATTCGAGAAATGTGTCTGGGAAGAAATTCCTTCTTTTTTAAAAGTTAAAAGCACAATCGTATATATTTTAAGCAATGAATCGATGCCGAGCATCTGTTTCTTTCTATGACTTAATTGAAGTGAGATCAGTGATTGGTTTCTTGAGGGAAGCATTGTCGTTTTGTTATTGAGAAATAGCTTTCGAAAGGAACATTTTTTTTTAATTTATTATTTTTCCTATGACCATACACATAATTAATAAAAATTTGTCATAAAAGAATATTTTGCTTTCATTTATTTAAATTTAAAAATTTCTAAATTAATTAAGGTAATTTCTCCAGCTTTTTAATCAATAATGTTACTTTGTAATAAATACTTAAAACTTATACAAATAACTACGAAAGTAGCGTCTCTATTTCAAGAGAGTATTCGTATTTAAGTTTTTAACAAATGGATAGAAAATTTTATTCTGTGTTAAAAGGAAGAATTAATGTATAGAAAATTAACTAACTGATATTTTTATAAGTATATTCAGGGCGTTATTATTTTTGATTACAACATTTTTATCAGAGGATTTCATTGAGAGTAAACTTAAGAATAACATGATTAATTAGATAAAAACTTATCCAATATTGATAGTTTATCCTAAAATTTGATTCTGAAAAATTCTTCAGAAATTTATTGTCAGAAAATTTGATTTATTTATTTACCTTTCAACACTGATATTAAAGACTTTATTTCATTAACTTATTCCAATATTTCATTATCTCATATCTCACATTCCATAGAAAGATTTTTCAGCTATGATTTTTCGTTATAGTGCACACGCTTAAATATTCTAAACAAGTCGTGAAAAGTATTTTTAAAGTACTTCCTGAATTAATTAGATTTTCTCTGCAGTGTTTGCTTTTAAAATTATTTCATGCAATGATTTTTGAAAGAAATACCAATCGTTTCTCGTTACTGATGTTACTGATTCCTATTTATTGATTTTTGTTGGTTGAGCATCGCACTCACAGACTCCTTCACTTTCCATGGGCTCGCATATTGGAGTCTGTTCTTCAGATGGCACTTAGACCCCATTTGTAATGCGTGGTAGCTGGTCATGCACTTCGGTTTTATATTCTCGAGACCACTGATGGTAATTCTCGTAGTTTACAAGGTAATTCAAAAACCGTGGTGCAGACTTTAGGAGGTGACATAACACAACTATACAAAAAGAAATCGCCATACCATGTGGGCTCGGAACTCAAGTAGGAAAGCGCTAGACGAAGCTTTTTGGCAAAAGATGTAAATGCACTGTTCAGAGCAACCTTCGTCATTTGTCCTGTGGTTCTACCACGGGATAAATGCGAAACGAATCAATAGAAGGTCGACATACATTACATATGAGGATTTGTGGATGACAATGCAAGGGAAGATCGAAGATGGTACTTAGTGTGTATTCTAAGAAATGCGTGCCAGATGCAAGGGCCTTTCAGTGATTACGCCAATTTCTCTGTGAAAGGGCTTCGTTTGCGAATTGCAGAAGGTCTCTCCTAACAGTCAAAGGATTATGAAGAAAAATTCAAAAGCCTAACCATCCATCCTTCATTATTTAATACCATACATCAAATTTCAACAACAGAGTCTTACAAAGAGGACAACAGCCTCATGTTCTTTACAGAGGGTTCCAAAACATAAATGGGAACAGGGTGCTCTTATTGCGCATTCGAAAACGACATCAAATTCTTATAATGGAAGGGAAAATTCCACACAGTATTTCAGGCCGAATTAATGGGACTGAAAGAAGCGATCATCAGAGCAAGTCAAGGGAACGAAATAACTGAGATTTAGACAGACAGCATTTCAAATGTAATGGCATTCCCTACATCAACTTGTCCGAGACATTCAGGCCCTTCTCACACAGAATCGAAATATTCTGGTTAGATGGATCAAGCCCATGTTGGCTATCGGTGTAATGAACAAGCCGATACTCTCGCCAAAAAAGCCATCACAGAAGGCGTTGTAGTTAAAGCTCTAAAGCCTCGATACGAACTTAAACAACATTTACAAGAAGTGTTTTTTAAAAAAATGGCAAAATCTTTGCGATAATGGAAACACTGGACGTTTTGTTCATAAAGTGTTCACCTAAAACCAGTCTTTTTGACACGTGAAGAAATTCTGTTTGTCACAGGACACAGTCCATTCCCTTCATTCCTTAACCGCTTCCATTTATCGGATAGTGACTCTTGCGCCTGTGGAAAAGTCGGCGATCCCATCCACTATGCGATATCTTGTCCATTGGCTCTCTCTTAGCATATTAGGAAACCTTCTACTTAATTTAAAAATCTGTGGTACCAGAGAGTCCTGAAGAATCAGGATTCAAGAAAAAGATTAATAAGCATGATGAAATTCATAATAGACAATGAAAACATAATGCGACTGTAATAATTACTCAACTGCCTTGGTAAAATAACTCCAGCTGGTCCTGCATTCAATACACTGAATATACTAAGTCCTTCTTTTCTCATAAATCTCCAATAGCAATCTTCCTATTCCTTGTATTCCACAATTAAAACGCAATAGCTCCCCATCTCTAATACGTTACTCAAAAACCTGAGCATTGATGCAAGCTTCCTCATGTTGTTCGTCATCATCTACCTTCATCGTTTTTCTTTCATTTACACCGTGTTATTCAAGATATTGTATATATTCCTTTATTCCGTTGTGAATTTTATGTGTAAATACCAGCCTTGTGATTTCTTCATTTGCCATCCTTCTCTATGTTGTAATTTTTTTTGGCAAATCAATAAAGTCCACCTACATCCATACCAAACCGGATAGGAGCCATGTGAGCTCTAGAGACGACTATTTGTTGTTAAAAAGATAAGTGTAGGGTGTGTAAGAGTCTGACGAATACTCTAAACCCTTTAGGTGAATGGACCGACATGGGTGAGAAAAATAGTGTGTGACTATACCACGTGTCACGGAAGACATTACGCGGCAGATCAACTAACAGCCTAAATCAAGCGCTTAGGGCTTTGTCACAAGCTGTCCATGTTCCCCATATGATTGTGTGGAGATCATTGAAAGAAAAACGACTGTTACATTTATTGCTCTAAACCTTATAAGTGAGCAAGTCGACGTGGTTTATTGGAGATGAACAAATTCACCTCTATTATGCGCATTCCTGTCACCTACGGATTACCAATCATGTTTTGAATTTGCAACGTGGTTTCTGTAGTAGATTGACGTAGACCTGGAATTTTTCTACACAAGTGTTATCACTAACGAATGCACATTCACGAGCGAGGGAAATGGGAGTACCCACGACTATCATCAGTGGACAAGTGCATACATAATCTGAAAACATATTTTCGCGCACAAATTCTATACTTAGTAAACTAAAACCCAATAAAAGCAATTAAACATATTGACGAAACTACTCTAAATGTGACAGAGTTTTTATCTATAAAATCAACTTTTACTTTGTTCCAACAATTTATGGAAAGAGGGGTTACTAAGGAATATATAATTAATGCTTAAAAAAATCTTTTTACCGTCTTTTGAGAGACTTTTCTGTGCTGTATTTATCGTATTTAATTCTTCATATTAAAAATACGTTGTATTCAATACGAAATAAAATCACATCCGCTTTCATTAACAAAAGCTACAAACTTTATAGTTAAACATTTCACTGTTAAAATCTTGGAACTTCCATAGAATGATTACCATCTCATGCCGTATAAAAAAGCTGACGATAAACTTGCAGAATAAACGTTTAGTTACAAGCTTCTGTTCCACTTACTTGTTGGAAACTGTTTTCCATTAAGACCAAGACAGCGGCTCATAACCTTCAATAAAAAGAAACCTTAAGGGCTTTCGTTTTCCCAGACGCACTCGTTTACGGAAAAAATTACGCCGTAAGTGAACGCAATCTCAAATCCACGAGGTACGCTATCATCTGAGCAGTTTAAGAATACATTTGTATCTGGTATTCTACTAAAGTTCACCTTTTGTTTGGTTAGGAGCCAATAACATTAGCTCAGAGACGTAACGTTGAAAGTCTAAATAAAGCCAGTCCCTGAGCGACAAATTGCCTTTGGAGATAAAGAAGAAAGCTGCAACAAAAGAAGTAGCATTTTCATAGCCAAAGTACTCCCTGCAGCTGAATTACAAGTTGAATTTAAGGGCTCTTGGGGAGATTGAAGTTACGAAATGATTCTTGTTGGACTTGTAGAGAAAGGTTACCTCTGAATGCATAGCAGACATGTTTTTAGCTTCGTTTATTTGACCTTTAGCGACAGTTACAGCAACCGCCACATTATTGGCAGGCTTCCATATTTATAGGAATCAACGCGATACACTTTATCTTACCTTTTTGAAAAACAATTTCCATCCCGTTCCAGCCCTTCAATCTCTAATGCATTTATAATTAATTGTCCCATCTTTTTTACTTTAATCTGTTTCAACTCTTTATTTAAAGAATGCATTAACTACGGATAGTGTGTTGGAATCATTATGCAGGATTAATTTTAGGCGTATCCCAATTTTCTTCGTGAATAATAAACGTCTACACAAGTCATCATTAGAGAATTCATAGCTTAAATGTGTTTTGAATTATTTCGGATTTTATATTCGGGGTTTTATTTTTACTGATGCCATTCAGAATTCGGTACATAACTTCAGTAAAGTGTTCTTAATGCACGAAAGATGTATCAAAATTTCTTCATTATTTAGATATTATGTTTAATGAGATTTCAACGTTAATTTAACTTTTTCAGTGGAACTTCTTGAAAGTCATCAACTCTTATTTTTTCTGAGCTCTTTTAAAGAATTTTCCTACAAATATTTTCAAATAAGTTAAAGTTAACAGCATTTCTAATTCTTCATATTTACTTTAATTACAGAATCATGGCATTTACCATTTTATATTTCAGCAATGATCCAATTACCTTACAGAATTACCTGTGTTATAAGGAAAGAAAAATTCTATTTATGCTTACAAACTACAGACATGAGATGCTGCAGATAAATTTAAGATGCACTTGTTTGATGTCGCTGATAAAATGTAACCCTTGCCAGCATGTTTTTCTAAATTAAATGAAGAAATCTTTAATTAGCAGCAAAAATAATTTTATATTAAACTAAATAATTTTTTGAAATTTCGATCACATCCTTTACCTAAATATAACTATTAATTAAATTATTCCATATTTGGTTAGATTATGGTGCACTGTTAATCTAAATTCAGAATCTCAACTTTAGAACTGCGTTAAAATTAAAATTAGGGGCTGTTGTAAACTTTCTCATATAATCGTAGATTACAATTATAACGAAGCTTTTAATGTATCGCTATATGATCATACTAAATAGAGTCTTTCTATCATTATAAATTTAAAATTAAAAAGAAAACGTAAAAAATGACAGAACATATTGTATTCAAGTTTTACAAAAGAAATACATCAAAATATGGAAACCATGCTTTAAATTTCTTTCGTAAATAAATTTGAAGAAAAATTCAAAATAAGAACTTTAATTAATGTAATTTTCCTTCATTGCTTCAGTGTACAAACGTTTGCAACCGAAGCCAATGAAGATTTTGTTATTCAGAGAAAATAAGATTTTCGCTTTATTTATATAAGATTAATTTTATTATGATTTCTCTTAGAAACAAAACAGAATCCTATTACAAATGAAAATTGTTTTGAAAGGATCGAAAATTATTCTATTGTGCAGATGATCAGAATTCTAATCACAAACCTTATAAGTAGCCTAAACTAGTCTTCATGCAGTTGTTTGGGTTGTTCAGTTGATTGTTCATCAGAAGATGCTTTTCTTACAATCATACTATTAGTTTATTTAATATAGTTATTACTACTTTCTGATCACTATCAAATGTAGTGGAAAAGGATTAAAGAATTAATTTTATATTCATAAACTTTTATAATTAAATTAATAATAATAAATAAGAATTCAATAAGAAATACTTCTTTCAATAGATAAATTGAATAAGGAATGGATACAAAGCTAATTTTCACTTAATCTGTATCAACATTTCAAGAGGAATCACCACTTGAAGTGGAAAAAAAATTATACGAATATTCTATTTGATGATCGTGAATATTAAAAATTGCTGAATGTCAACCATTTAATAAAATTGGTAAATATCTCAAAGTCGACGGAGAAAAATACTAAGAACGCAAAGATTAAATAAATCAGGCAAATAATGTATCTAGGTCAAACAACATCGAAAGTATTTTTAAAAATGAATCCGAGCAGCATTCCCTTCTTGATACATTAGAATCTAATGCGATCGAGGTTCTTTTATGGAGAATAAAAGATAGGAAAATAAAGAATACAAAAAAGAAGTTTCAACTGCACGAAGAGCCCTAAAAATAGCGTCCTTGAAAGAAACAACTGAAGAAAACAAAGTCTTCTTCTTCGAAAAATAATTATGGTTGAAGATCTTAGCATGATTTTAATCCAATAAGAAGAGCAGAATCATTCTTTGCTACCTTCATTCACATATCGCACTGCCGGTTACATTTGAAAGTCACATTGAGATAATTTAATCAAATTATTACTTTAATTATTTTTTTTGTGGAAGACTGATTTCTTTCGAGAGTTTTAAAGATGTTACAATTCAATTGGAAATCGATTGAGTGATACGAATCAAATGTCTAGTTGCGTTAGGCATTGTAAATGAATTTTGTCGATTCGTTATTATCAGAGCTCGGATCCATTATTTGCTAAGCACAAATTCTTAGACGAAGCCACTTTCGAAACAGCAAATTAATGATGCGAATCTTTTGATGCATTAAAAATATGAAAAAAATAAATTCACGATAATTAATATTGATTACTTATCGAAATAAGTTTTATTTAATTCTCATCCTTTTCAATAATGTTAGAATAGCGTGACTTGATTATTTTTATAACATTTTTAAAAAGAACTTTTTGTTGTAGGTTTAGTGTTGGGCTGAAATTGCTTGTTATTAGTAAATAAAAAATATTTGATTTTAAACTCGTGTTTTGCGAACTTCTGAAAAATTGAGTTCCACTAAAGTAATGAAGGAAGCTGAATTCCTATTTATAGTGTTATTTTCAAAATTCAAAGATATCCTGATATTTTAAGGATTCATTTTAATATTCCTAATAGAAGCAAGTGAGTATTTATGACTGAATACATTACATTTTATGAAATTTCATTAGTAGCCTAGCACAGAAACTATTAAAAAGTGCATTTGTCAAAACAGTTCTTCAAGTGCTATATTTTCAGCATCGCCAATGTTATATTTGATTTAACAAAAAAAGTTCTCTACCCAAACTGTGTTTTAGTAGAAATATTTCAATGGTATTTTTAAGGAAAGAAAATGCTATTTCAACACAAGACTTCACGGTACACTCAATAAATATTGATTCAAATAAATAAGTATGATTTCATTTTACTTTAACAATTATTTTCTTTATGCTTACAAATTTATATATCAACTACTTGCGATACAGTTCTTAGTTTCTAGAAAGTAATGATATTTGTAAAATATTCCTTCGTTGTTGACTCGCAGCAAACATTTATATTTTCAATTCGGCGCATTGTCATAATTTACTTTGCTAAAGAAATTATCAAACGTCGTTACAAAACGCTTTTTTACCAATATACCTATTAACTCTCTGATTCCTAAGGCTATTGAAATAAAGGGTCCTCAAAATACGGGAAAGCCCGAGTTCCTCTTTCAAAGATAGCCAAAATTCACTTCCCCCTGAAAAACCGCAATGACAACTGACGCTTTCCGAATTCTAAGAACCATCACCCCTCTTCCCCAAACACATCTGGGCGAGCCACTTTAACGAAGAAAGCACGCGCCACGGGTGTGAAATCAATCACACTTAACGAAAGGGGGAGGAAATTTCAGAGTGACATTCGTACGTTTCGGACGGCTATCGTCTTTTGCTTCAAGGGACGTATGGGACGGTCCCGTATCGATAGAGTTAAGGCGACCAGGGACCTTCAAAATCATATTTTTAAATTTTCAACTAATCACTTTGAAATTTTGCAGGCATTAATAGCAGCACTATATAAGAAAACACACAAAATGTCACTGCAATATATTGATTTATTTCTGAGTTGTGGGTATAAAAATTTAATTTTTAATAACAATTAATAGCTTTTATGATAAATGTTCCTGGCACTCCAAAATTACTCAAAATCATTCTAATTTTTTTAATTAGGTACTCTAACACTTTTCAAAGAAAAATTGGGATTAATTTTCATGTTTCAGAAAGAAATTTCAAAATGAATGCACATAATATCTCGATACTAATGATTTTGGGAAAAAATATGCCCAATATATGATACGGAAGAAAATATTTACATTTTAATAACAAAATAACTATATGAATGCCAAAAATTCTTCTCCATATATGTCTTTATACTTATATAAAATGTCATGAAATTTGAACAAAAATTGAAGCATCTCGAACATTTACTATAAAGCCCATAAATTGTTATTAAAAATTACATTTATACCCATAACTCAGAAATGAATAAATATATTGGAATGAAATTTTGTGCGTTGTCTTATATAGTGTTCCTATTAATACCTGCAAAATTTCAAAATTCATTAGTTGAAAATTTAAAAAAACAAAATTTGAAGGTCCCTGGTCGCCTTAAGAATTTGTTTATCAAAAAAATTATAATTGTTTTTATTTTGGTTAGAGTTCAATATTTCAGGCCAATTAAAACACAACGAAATTTAAATAATTGATTAATTAAAAATTCTGATTAATAAGCTCCTTTTAAAATTTTTTAAATCTTTATGTAAAGTAGAGAAAAATGTATTTAGATTGAAAAATTAAATTGACTTTTTAACTGTAAGGCTTCAGCAACATAAGCAAAACAAATAATTAAATAAAAATTTCATCAACATACGAATTACTGCAGTTAAGGCGGATTTTTAACTGTATATTTTTAAGTGCTTTAGTGAAATAAGCATGCATTTTGATAGATTACCATTCTCCTAAAAAGAATCAAAATCAAAACATAGAACTGCTGCAATGGAAATCAAAATCATTCAAAGAAAGCAAAAACCAAGAAAAATACTCCGAGAGAATCAAATTAAACAAACAAGGAATCCATTCTAGTCCACTTTGTCAAGGGCTAAGGACTATGTTCGAAATGGATTCAAAATATTTGGGAAAAGTTTCTGTAAGAAGCTTGCATTACGCCACTGCTACAATGTGTTACCCACTATAATAGGGTCTGAAGTCGATAAACCAGTTTTAATTACGAATGTTTGTTTACTACCTTTAACTTTAGATAGAAATAGTAGCAATTATTTTAGAAATGTGTTGCCTTATTTTTTAAAACAAAATAACATTCCATTCCCTTCCGATTTTTTCATTTTAAAAATTTTTCCTTGACCGGTTTAAGACAAACCCCTTTTCATGTAGTTGTTTAATGCTATAAGGCAGTATCCACCCATTTGAGAATTTTAGTTGGCAAATAATTTGCATATAATTATCTCTATAAGAAATTTTTACTTATCTGTAACTGAATTTGAGGGAATATTCTACAAGTAATGGTCTAAATGTTACAGGAAAAGCTTTCCAAATTGTCGGTTCTTTTCTGTTGGATTTTTATGTTCCATAAACCGAATGGAATGAACTTCATAAGGTTTAAATTTAATTGGTAATTTAAACATTCATGACAATTCTACAAATGCAATTTAGCATTCGTATAACTATATGGTAGACCTATGTAAAAATATATGTTAGAAAAAAAAGAATGATTGTGGAGATGATGAAAACGCCATGTTTTGTTGCGATTCATTGAAAACTATACACAAATATAACTTAAATGACCGATATGTTTTAATATGACCAGGGATCCTCCTGAATGCAGATAAATAAATTTCATTCTTTGCGAGTCCATCACCAGCTTGAACAATCTTTATTGACATTTGATATCCATCCATGAGGTTTTTTGTTCACCTGCTCCAAGCAGTTTCATATGCAACTTATCAGTGATATCACTTCAATGTTGCTGAATCCAAGCCAAGTGTACGATATTGTGTCGTCTATTTATCAAGAAAACTTCAGATGGACATAGAGATGAGAAGTTTCACCGTACTCAAAATGTTGCGTTTTGAGATCTTAGCATTAAATTCTGAAGTTAATTCAAGGAATGTCGTAGGCAAAAATAAAATATCCTGTTAAATGATTTTTCCACATGGCAGTGACACTTTTACTACGGTATTACTGCGGCGACAATTATGCCATAAGCTTGATCGGTAAAAAGTTTATAGTACCCAGACGTTCCTCCCCACTTAGGATTGCCAATTTTTTGTTGCCAAGAGCAAGATTGGCTTGGCGATGTAAGAACCAAAGTTTCGGTGCGCAGTGAGCTTTTTATTGTTCTCTCGCACACGCGATGCCTCGGGCAAATTTTTTAAATTTAAAAAAACATCAGCGGCTTCATTTTCAGCAAAGCGGGAAGCTATTAGCTTCTCTTTTTCATTGAATGTTACAAATATACGTTTTTTTTTTTTTTTAAATTCCAAAAACGAGAAATCCATAAATAACATTTCGTATTCGACAAAAATTCCACCACGAAGAAGAATTTGAAGCCCTATTTTCCAACCACTTCTGTCGAAACAAATCCACTATCCAAACTGTAAATTCCAAAAGTAGAATTCCAAAGGAATTTTTATTCAAATTCGAAAAAATCGACCAATGAAATAGTAAATAGCACTTACCTGACCAATTAAATCGAAGCGCTGAAGCACGAAACAAAAATATAACGATTCCTGCGCGAACCAGACACGAATTGGAACATTCCTGCGCAACCTAAACAAATGTTCTGATGTCGCCAATCCGTCTTCCGCTTGGCGACAAGGAATTGAAGAGCCAAAGTGGAGAGAAATGGCTGAGTTCCATAAACTTTAGGTTAACCGCTTGATCGTTCTTTCCTGTTGTCGGATTGCTGTCTTTGTATTTTGTCTGAATCAATTATTGATTGTAAAAATGACTCAAATATAAATTTTAAATAAGCTTATAAAAATAATTTTTTTACCTTTATTTGCAGGTGAAATTTTCAGCATATGTTTGTTCGTTTATTAATAGGTAATAGTTGAAAAAATAAAATTACCGTTCCAATTTCAATAAAACCAAACAAATTCAAGAATTGAAAAATGACAAATGTTCATATTTTTTGAGAAACTAATATCTATGAATCTTTTATTCTTAGACAAAATTAATTTTATAATTTAAGTTTCAATCGCAATGTTAGAAAAAATCACTTGCGGGTCAGCTTATAAATCATATTCTTCTTAAGCTTAAAATGTAATCGTAAAATCGGTTTGAGATGCTGGACATTTCCTTCTTAAGTGAAAAAATTCGAGCCAATAACATAGCAGGAAAAAATAGAGAACATGATCGTATTTTAAATGTAAATTTCGTTAATACTATTCATAATAGAGATCTTAGAAAGTTAAACACATGCATTACTTACTTTTAAAAACGCACATGTCTATTCAAAAGTATTGTCAGCATCATTCGAAAAATTCTAGGTATATTTAGAAATTCCATTTAATATTTAGATCCAGTATATCTTTACAGAAGTTAGAATTTGTGTGAGCACAGCTCCTCAAATCACAAAGAGTTTAAATTAAAGCATATGCATCACTAAAATGCGCATTATTAACCCTCTGACTGCTAAGAGTTCTCAAAATCGGAGTACAGTTGTATACACAGGTTTGCTTACTAATCTGTGGAATGGATTCGTCCGCCCCGTTCCCCCCTTTTCTCCTCACTACGGGTGGTGGGAGATATGAATGGCAGGCCTTTCATCTCATATCTCTCCCCTAAGGGTCCCTTTAATGATCACTCGCCCAACTGCCTTCACCCCCCTTTTGGAACAGCAACCGGCCGAAATCCGCTCCACTAGTATAGAAGTCGCATGGCCGGTAACGGCCGGTTTAGGAGTCAGAGTGTTAAAGATATAATTACTTTTACGTCAAACTATTACATTTTGCAAATATATATTGATTCAAAGTAAATAAAACTTATCGTTATTATTAACTAAATACCTTTAAAAGTCCTCTGTTTAAAAAAAGCGTGAAAAACCTAGAATGTGCTATCCTTAACACGCAACGAATTCATTCGAAACAAAACTTAATTGCCTTTTTGAATGATACTTAGTCGGTAAAAACAAGCATGGGGCTCAACATTTCCCCATAAGTTATTGACTTTCGAATAAAGTAATTAAAAGGTAACTTTAATTCAAACTATCACGCATCAATAACAAGATAATGAGAATGGGATTGCAGTGAAAAAAATTTAAAAAAAATCAATTAAAAAAGACCTATGCAATTCTAAAGCATGGGCATTAGAGAAACTATCGAGAACGCCATATCGTAAGCGAAAATGGTAAACAAAAATCGTTTTTATATAAGAGAGAGGAAAGGATTAATGTTTTTAAATTTAACTGCGGTATCGTTAATTAAATAAATCCGGTCGATTAAAATTAATCTCATAACATCACAACGAGCGAAGCAAAATTCCTTCCAAAGAAAAGGGAAATCCGCGGCTATTATGAAATTAAAATTTTTACCTCGCGTTTCTTCTTTTTTACATTTTATTGGCCCGGGTTTTTGTACATTAACAAGAAGCAACGCAAAAAAATGTTTCAATTAACATAGCGGTGCCATTTAATTAAACTATGGCAATATTGAATTTTCCAACTTTTTGTTTTTAGAAATATTGATCAAAGGGAAAGAGAATTAAAAATAGAAGAAGGGAGATATTTTCTCTAGCTGAAAATATCAAAGCAGAGAGAACATAAAAAATAGAAGAATAATAACGAAAGGGGAAAAAGTGATACATTTGCTCACCATAGTGTTTGTTTTTCTTCCTTTTTATTAGAAAGTTTCCGTTTATTTAATGGAAATATATTTCTCTCACTAATGACATAAAATGCAAGAAAAAGTTTTTGTAATTCCAAAGTACAAATAACCAGATGAATTCGTGAGTTTCACGGGTACAGGAGAAGCAGAGAGGGAGAAAGTATTTTTTTCTCTACTTCTAGAAATGAGAACATCAAATTTATTTCCATCGTTTCTTTACAATCAACGACGAAAAGAATGGTCATACTCAAACGGGTAGAATACATTTACTTCATAACCTCCTTCTCCATTGGATTAAGGCAACGACCAGAGTGCTTTGTCTTTATGGTGATTTAGGTCCATATTTACTTAACGTAGAAATTCTTTAAATTCGTTATAAAAGAGTACAATTCACCAGATATAGGAAGAAATGAAAAATTGTTTTAGTTCCTTCCTGCGGCTTTGAAGGAGTTTCTTTTATAAAGACTTGTGTCCAAGAAAGGTTAAAAGGAGAAAGTCTTATGAAAAAAAATTAACTTTTAGTTCAAGTATGATTTTTTTGTAAATTCTTAATGAAAACTCCTCGAAATATCGTTTCGGAAATTCCAGAAAATTCAATTAAATCTTTTATATATTCAACCTTAGGATACGGTGTCATTAAGAGGAGAAAAAGGGAATCAGGAGAAAATATTATTGAATACATTGTATTAATTTAATAAATAAATGTAATTTTATGAAATAAAAGAATTTAAACAAATATTAGCTTACGTACGTAATATTCATCAAATTTAAAATATAATGGAATATATATATATAACATAGGTAGATGGCGCCACTATTATTAGAATTAGTTTGCAAATGATAATATGAAGAATTACATCATTATTTAAACGATTATATCAAAATAAAATAAGTTAATATGTTTTTAAAAAAATATAAATCTATAGTTTAATTTATTAATGATGATTTGATATAGTATATATAACATATTTTAGTTATAATATTTTCACATTAAATGCGGAACTGTATTTCGTATTTAGCTTTTGGTATTTATTGCTATGACTTTGAATCAGTAAGCATTTAGTTAATTTTCTCGTTCTTTTCTTAATATATTTTAGAGATATACTCCTATATTTGTTTTTCCAACAATTAGCCTTCACAGAAGGTTGGCGCCTATAAATTTCGAAATAATGTGACATAATCGATTCCTAAGATCGATTGGCATTTGATTGTTGGAATTCCATATCTGGGTTGTCTTTTTCATAGTAATAGTTTTTAATTTTATTATCTTTCTGTATTTCATTGGGTGAATAATATTAGGTTATATTGTTTTTATATTTAATTTTAAATATGGGTTTAATAGGTGTATATGATGAAAATGTTATTTGAGTATTAATGGTATAATATATATATAATTATTATTATAATGGAAAGTAAATATAGCCATTTTTATTTATTTTCTTATTTTCTTTCGAATATCATAAATTATTTTGACTTATGGCTTTCATAGATAATTCTATTGTTTATAGTAACGAGACAAATTTACAATAAAGGACATTTCAAATCTTTCTCCCTTTTTGTGATTTGTCAGGGCATGCTGGAGGAACAAAGGCTTCGGGACCAAAGGGTTACGCGTTTGAGACCCGATTGCAATAAATATCCTCCGCGCACGCACTTTAAATCCGTTGGGGTCAATATCCACCTGTTGTCATGGAAGGAGTCCGGAAACGATAATAAATTAGCAAAGGTGTCGTCCTTGTCTTTTGATCATAGTTCAACGTTACAAGATCCGCTTCAAAACAACTCTCATGTAGCTTTGTAACGGTACGTTAATCTATCTAAATTAAACTAAACTCCCTGATAGGCTGATTGTCAGAAAAATTTTGAATTTCACTCATTATGAATAATGTAGCATTAAAAACATATCATCAAAACATTAACAAATATCAAAGAGAATATTCTGAAATCTTATGATTAAACACGGTCTAATGTATTTTCTCCTACACAAATTACATAGGTGTTAACGTTATTATAAAATTTTATGAAGCATTCCGGAAATGCAAAGGATAAAATGTATAAAGTATTCCTTTATTTGATTTAAAGAATTTTGTAAGGCAGTTTAGAAAACTTAGTTATTATAAATAAGTAGGAAATTTAAATAAGGAGAAGCATTTAAAAACTTGCAGCACGCGAATTCATTTATAAATTGCCGAATAAAAATGTGAATAGTTTAATTTCCGCACACTTTTCGCAATTTCTTTACCAGAAGAGACAATTGGGAAAAAGAGTCTTAGTGAAATTACTAAGCGTTATCGTTTTCTTAACATGCGGTTATTTTAGTGCGCATTGTTCAGTCTTAAAGACCATATTCGGAGAAGACATAAAACATAATGTCTGAAATAATATGGTTAAGCGAGGACATTGCATAGCGAATTCATTGAGAAATAAAAGGTGAAACTCATCTCTTTACTTTAGTAAATATTATTAAACTGATTCCATCTGTTATCGTCCACAAATTTATCAGAGCAGCCTATAATTCTCGTGTCAATTGCCGCATTTAGTATCCTTTTCATCACATCATACCAGGATCCCTTCCAATTACTTGGAGGGATGGCATCTTTTATTCCCAATCTCATCTTTTCCTGTAATGAAATCCGTCCATTGTAGATAAATCGCTAGCTCACGTCCCTAATTAGAAGATTGAAGGATTGTTACCTAAGACTAACGCTACATAATTTTCGATTACTGCCAAATCATTCACGTCTCTGCAACAGGGGTTATAGTTTGGGATCCTTCATTTGTATTTCGTCTTTTGTTTTTCTTGCTGCAGTCGTAGCAAATTGCCCCACAGTCGAAAGCGCTCATTAGGGTATATTACAGTCGTTGAGTGTTGATGTTCTTTAGAATGTCTTACAGTCATTTGTAGTTTGAATGAAATTTGTTCGTGAGGGGATTACTTAAGAAAGCCGAAAATTAGCTTAAAAGATTAATATTTGTTCATCGTTTCTTCATCGAAGTGGCAATCAGTTGGGACGCATTTCCGCAAATAATATCCAGAAAAAAAATTAACATTTAGAGCGCATTAAAGATCAAAATTAGTTAAATGGTCCTTTCTGTTTATTATCTTAGAGAAATGTGAAAAATGTCGTTTAAATTTTTAAGTAAGAAAATAATAAAAGCAATAAGAAAAAAATGTAAATGCCAGCAAACCGACAAAAAATTTATAGTGTGGGGAAAAATGCTGCCGATAAATTCACAAAATGATGCAAAACAGGTTTCGTTCTTGACCACAGTAGAGAAAGATGGAGGATATGCTAAATTGTTCTACTCATCAGCAGTCTAAAGAACAATTTAGCATGGCCTCCATCTTTCTCTACTGTGGTCCAGAACAAAACCTGTTTTGCATCATTTTGCGAATTTATCGACAGCATTTTTCCCACATTTTATAGACTATAAATTTTGTGTCGGTTTGCTGGCATTTACAATTTTTTTCTTATTATTCTTATTAATTTATTTGTACTTTTTCATTTTTGGAATTCAATTTTTTTATCGATATTTGAATCAGACCCTTTTGTTTTGCTACCTGTGCGAAATACGCGAGTTTTCATGTGTTGTGTGATATTTTGTGTATTTGTGTGCTTTTATATGATTTTTGAATGATTTATCCTTTAATTTCTCCCACCATGTAGAGCTTTTACTCCATTTCTCGTTATTATCCATTTTTTGTGTATATGTGACCAGTTATTTTGCATCTGTATCTTTAGTTTTTAAAAATTTGAATATGTTTCGGTTTCTATTCCCCTGTTTAGTCACTTCATTGCTTAGAACCATGTATATGTTCGTATGGATGTGACCAATTTATTGTATATTTGTTTCGTTTCTTCCCCTTTTCTGTTTGGAATTTGCATTTGTATCATTTAATTTGAAACTTCCTTCAACTCCTTTTCGAGTATTTTACTCACTTCTGTAAGCCTTATGTTGTACTTGTTGGTGCACAAGGAATTTTTCCTCAACAGAATGAGAAAAAAAAATTAACATAAAATATGTTTCATAATTTGGTTAAAAATCTAAAACCTAGACACAAAAATTAGGGCATAAACCGATAAGCGAAACCTATTACGCAATTACCATCGACAATAGAGAATTAAAAAAGAACATAGTTCTGGTAAAAATTTTTATCTTAAATCGTTGATTGTTAAATGAAGTGAAATCAATAGTAAAAAGGAATGGTAAAATCACATTAAGTTAAAATATGTTCGAAAGTATGTCTTGGCATATGATGTTATATGCTAAAATAAATTAAATTGCAATTGAAAATTTTAAATAATTTTTCATAACGTCAACCAGTTTTAACTTGTAAATTCTAAACTCAAGTCGATCAAATGATTAATTCATTGAATCAAATCTACAATAGAAATTCAAAATTTATCAGGAAATATTATCCACTGTCCATCAGGAATCATAGGAAGTATATTGTATAATTTAATTCATTCTTTGATAACCACTTCAACTGTAAGACTCGGTTAATATTAAAAATATTCACTAAAATATTCACAAAAAGAATGAATTTAAATTAAAATATTTGAAAACGAAGTAAAGTTTTTGATTTCAAAAACTATGGAATTTTCTCGAAAATTAGGAAATTCGAAATAGATAAAATGCTAGAGATTTTGTAACAAATTATAACAGGAACGTAAGAATATATTTATCGTTTTATTTATAAGTTTCACAAAATATTTTAATTTTATGAGGAGATTCTTTCGTTATAACTTAAGGTATCCGACTGGTTTAAAATCGTCGTTTTTGATGAAATTATCAAAAACATTTTTATGACTTAATTTTGTAGCCTGTTTAATCAGCTTTCTAAAACTGTCTCACTTTCTATTCTACGTGAATTACAAATGGAGTTGCAGCTGTTTTATTACCGAACTGTAAGTATTATTTTAAGTTGTATGAAAACTTTAAATGCGTTTTCTGAGAAATGATATTTTTGAGTAAAACTGTCGACCGTAACAATGATTTCTCAAAACGTTATTCAAGTATTGATATGGAATTTTCTGAGATTGTTTTCTGTAATATGCTTGATGTTTTCCTCTAAAAACTAAGGTCAATTTTAAAATCAAGTAATATTTTTAAGTGTTTAAATATAAGTAAAAAGCATTTTTTATGAAAAATTAACAGTTTAGTAACTATGTTCAGCTATATCTAAAAACTATTTTGAAGTAAAAGAAAGATTTTAGAGCATAACACAGATAGCTGTCATAAAAATGTACTCCTACAAGGATTTATGTATATTTAGTATATTATTTTGTCTATGGCTGTCAGCGTAAGGCAAATATTTTAGTCATTTTTCTTCAAATTTCTCAGTTTTTTTAAAAAAAATATTATCTTGAAAGCTTAATTTTACAATATTTTCATAGTTTTAAAACATATGCAGTTGAAAAATAACATTAAAACTATATATAAGTTATTTTTAAAAAAAATGTCTCCGAACACAGTCGGATACCTTAATAATTTTTTTTCATATAACCCAAACAATCTAATGAGTGCAAAAAAATTATTTATTCCATTTACTTAAAATCTTTTTTCACCAAAATTATTTATAATTTACTCAATTTTTAGCGAGAAAACTTTAAGAATAAGAAAGTTATAATAAATTATGCCAATGAAATCTTCTGTAGATATTGTTCAGCAGTTTACGCTATTAGGCTTTGTAATTTTAATATGTTATCGAATAATTTATAAAAACAGTTAATAAGTTTCTAAAATGAATCAACTGTACTTAGTTTTAAAAGGTGAAATTTACCTCAATTTCAAAAGTACAATTTTTGAAAATAAAAGTGTGAATTTATTATTATTTTGTTAACGGCATTGTAATCGGTCTTTGTGTTTAATATACGTTAGCAGGTAATAAGGATATCTTATGTCTTTTTCCTTTGCGTCGCATTTTCAATAAGCAATGCACCTATAAAACCTCATTTTCTCGGAAAAATGAATAAATGCAGACAATATACAGGGTGGCCCAAAACGACGGCATAAACTCTGCACAGCTAGATTTCTCGTTGGGAGTACATAAAAACTGCCCAAAGAAGCGTTCCTGTACGATCCATAGTTTACGAGAAAAATACGAAAAACAAAGTATGACGTCACTGCCGGTGCAAGAAAAAACACTTTATTGGACATATCAACAACAGTATTTGCATATCTTTCCAGACGATAATGTTTAAAACATTCGCCAGATCTTACACCGTTGGAATTTTTCCTATGGGGCCATCTCA
>BGPR01000001.1:2034319-2063967 GCA_013235015.1 Araneus ventricosus
AGTTACGTATTACATTTCTGAAATATCGTGATAGAAAGTTGCCTTTCAGGTTTCAATGAGTGAAGAAATGAAACAAAGTACGAGAAGGAAGAGAGGAGAAAAAAAAAATCATTTCTTGAGTAAACCGACAATAATATTTGTTTTACCTGTAACTGTTATGTAAATCTCTTTTCCTGCTTTTCGAATAGACGCAGAGCCCCTTGTTTTCTGTCCTTAAAAAAAAGACTGTACATATATATAAAGTTTATTTTATTTTTTTTTTTATTTAGGAGAAACTTTCTCTGTTCTATGTTGTTTCTCTTCAAGGAACTTTTTTACCCTGGTCCCGAGATTAGTGGAGTTTTGTTCTTTTTCATTTTGAAAGCCGTCTCACTATGCTTTTTTTTGTTTTGTTTCTGTCATTTCACACTTGTTTTGTAAACTGTATCTTTAGAATTGAAGAGCAAAACCTGAAATTCTGTTAAAAATGAAGGACAAAGATTCATTCAGCGTTTTTAAAAGTTCCGAGGCTGATACGTTTTAAGTTTCAAGCCTTTTTCATATAAGAGACAGACAAGTTTACAAACCATTACAGCTTCAGAAAATGAGGTTGTTAATTAATCTGTCATCGTTAATATCAACAGCACTGAATTCAGAAAATATTAAGAATTCTTTCTAAAATAATCGAATTGCCAATACAAAACTAACGAGATATATTAATTTAATTATATTTTCGCTAATTAGAGGGATCCTGAATATTTTGTGCACAAGCAGTCATATTTACAAAAAATATACTAAATAAACGATTCTTTATTGAAAAGCCATTGAAATATTCATTTTTTTATCGTTCAAATCACGAATATTAAAGTTAATACTTTTAAATATTTGGAATTTTAAAAATATCCTTTCAATAAAAGAAATGGAATTTTATCTTTACTTTTTATATTAGGTATTTGTTCATTTTTATTCCAGAATATTTTATTCATATTTGTTTTTCAAGGAAATAGAGGAATAGTGACATGAGTGAATATTTGACTAAAATTAATTTCATAATTGTAGATGTAATAATGCTGCCTATATGAAACTTTGAATTGTTTTTCATAAGAGTTTATATTTCTGAAATTTTTCATATTAATCAAATATTAGAATTTACATCTTATAAGTTACAAAACATTCTTTAAAATACAGCTACCTACCACATAATCTTAACAAAAATAGGAAAATCATTAAAATATTTGCAGTTTCATCGTAGGGTAATTTAAAAGCGTAATATTCATTCAACCGTTTTTATGAACGAGTATAGTACTGCTATCTTGCGGAAATAAAAATTATATATATATAAATTAAGATTGAAGGTATTTTATATTGAAAATAAAATAACGTATAGACAAATTTTTGCCGAACAAATCGTTTCATGTCAAAGGGAAATTTTACTCTTTATTAATTAGTTCAGATCTTGTTTGCAAAATGACTCAAGAAGATTGTTGGTCTGACGAGAGCGGGGAAACCGATATTATGCCAGTTACATCCATAAAAATGAAAGATTCGGTAGAGCCAGCATATGTATGTGGGGAGGTATGCCTATGGATGGCTGCACTGACCTGTATATTGTTCCAAGAGACACCGTTAATGCTCAGTTATATAGAGATGGCATTCATGAGATCCAATCATTCGTCTTTAAGCAGGTACAGTGGGTGAAATCTTCTCAAATCTCAATGTTGACTTCATGGAGAGTTACCTTCGTGAGGATACTATCGTGCGTATTGGATCTCCAGCACGTTCTTCGGACTTTAGCCCAAAGCCCAATTCAGAATGGGCGTTGCTGCCAAATGATTTAATATAGACCACCATGGAAAATGATAGCCTGTATAGCTTTTAAAGGTGATCTCACTCCATATTGAAGCTGATCACACTCTAAACTCAGGTAATATATAGAGTGCCCGAGAAAGACGTCCATTATTCTAAACATTAATATCAAAATTACTAAAATAAATGAAATTCAGTTTGAGGCAAACAAATGAAGAAATCTAATTGGGTTTTTTTACAGTACCTTCAATGCAGTTCTACGTGAACGTCTTCAGTAACAAGAAGAATATCCAGTCTAGATTCGATTTCCCACCAAGTGTTTTTGAACATTTGCGGTGTAACAGCGATTGTATCCTTCCCTTTAAAAATGAAATATCGGAAACAGGTATTAGATAAGCAATATCTTTCACATAGCCCCAAAAGAAAAATTCAGTGGACTTTTGTCGGTCGATCGAGGACCCTAAGTGTTGTTCTTCCACGACCAATCCATCGTTCGGGAAACATTCTATAAATAATTCAAGCACAGGACGTGTCCAGTGAAGTGAAGCAGCGTAAAACATTTGGCTGTAAATATTCGAATTGTGGATTAATATAAAATTTAAGAAGATCCCGGAACGCATCATCGTTAATCGCTTTACTACATCGAGGAATGAACCCCAATTGGAGAGACTTGTAAAAGACCACAATAAGCCTAAGTTTAACGCTGGCTCGTTCATGTTCGACTGAAATGTTTGGATTTTCAGAGCAACATATTCTAACGTTGTGGCGATGAAACTTTCCAGATATATGGAATGTGCTCACACAGAGTTACAGTGAAGGTACTGTAAAAAAATTTCTTCATTCTTTGGCCACAAAATGCATTTCATCTTTTCGAACTTCAGTTATTAATGTTTAGAATAATAAAGATTTTTCTCGGATGACCTGTATTTTTTATATGTTTTCCTTCTGTATATTTTCAAGGCAGAAAATAAGCTATTTCTTTTCTTTTGTAAGTAATTTTTGAAGTACTATAATTTTAATGTTTTTACCAAGCTTCATTAAATTCCAACCTACAGAAATATTTCATAATTAGATTTTTTCTGATTTTTTCTCAATTTCTGTAAACCCGTGTATTTTTGTTAGTATATTGTGATTACGAAATATTTTTTGATGAAATGTTTCTTTAACTGTTTTTAAGTCTGCCAAGAGTGTTCAAGATTCATGATCTTAAAATGTATTTATTGTAGTAAGTTTTATTTTGTAGTAGGGTTTTTGTACAAAAACACAAGATTTAATGAATCTCCGAAAATCAGCAATTCTAATAAGAGAATTTTTGAAGAATAAAATATAATTCCATAATTTTAGAAGCCATCTATTTCTCTTGCAGTAAATTGAGTTTGTTTTAATAAGAATAAAACCTGAAGTAAAATAGTCCATAACCAGTTTTGTCATCAATGAGTAATTTTTTTTGAATCAACATTTGAGGCATGGAAACGAGTTTATTATTACGTTTGCAATATAAAAATTGTAATCCATAATGACTAGAAAATATTGTAATCAGCACAAAATTATGTCTCAAAATTTTATCTTAATGGCAATATTCTCATAACAACAGTAACAAATAAAACATTTCACTATTTTTTCTTAGAAAAATTAAGAGGGAAATTCCCTTCCTATCGCAAATTGCACTTTGAAAAAAAATCACTCAGTTTCTTCCTATTCTGTTTTTTTTTCAAAGTGAAATTGCCAAAGCTGGTTCTAAAATGTAGTGAGAAGCACAGATCTACTAAGAACATAACAAGGTACCAGCCTTATCGGTAACTTGAGTGACTGAATGTAACAGTGGATCTTCGTTACCTATTGAAAATCCTTTTCCGGAGTACAGATTACATTGTGAACTGAATCCATCAACGCACGATGAACAACGCGATAAGACAGGGTTTGGATTTTCGGTTGGATGCTCATGTCTAGATTACCACGATGGATGTTTAGACGAGGGTGTTCTGGAAATGAAGAGAATAGAGAAGGGGGGATATTGGAGATATTTGGATCTAAAGATAGTCTTTGCTTTTAGAGATATATGATTTTAGAAAACGCAGCAAGCCAGATACTGTTGTGTTCATGTTTTTTCGCTTAATGCAGCTAATTTAGTTCGAGAAATACTTCTAAGAAAATTTCCGGAAGGACGAAATTTTCACTGAATAAAAAGGAAAGTTTTTAAAAAGTTAGTACACATTATTTTTATGCACTACGTGTAAACATTTAATGACATCAAAAGTGCTTTAGATTATCGATAAATTTAAAACCAAAAGAGAAAATTTATTTCAAAATTATTATAAAGTTGAAATGCTAGAAATAAAAGTCAGAGAAATATAGTTAGGAGCATTATATTACGAAAATTTAATATTACAGCCTGTGTGAAAACTTTAAAGCCATTAAAATAAAAAAATACAATGATAAAGAAAATATTTTATAGTCTTTCTGTCTCACTATTATTTATAATGACCTCAAATATCCTAATTTTCGTGGGCAGTGTGAATTTTTTTGCCAATTCAGGATTCGTTCAGTACCATAAATTTGCACTAATAGATCACAATTCTGCAGCTGAGGATAAATGATTCCATTTATTAATGCTTCCATTATATTTCTAAATTACCCTATAAGTTCTCAATAGGATTCCAATATTGTTAGTCTGGAATCAGATTTTTATGCCACGACTTATGGCGACAGATATATTTATTTCTTAGAGATCCTTCTTTCCCTTCCCAAAAAACTCCACATGCAAAATATGGTGAGTAATAATGCTCCTGTATTCATTTTCCAGAAGCAAATCCAAGAACCCCTCTCCACTAAGCTAAAAACAGCCCTTGTCATAGCAAAGTGGCTTATTGAGGAGAAACTGTTTTCTCATCCCAGCAGTTATTCTTGCAGCCATGAGCGCTATCCAAGTTCCAGTTCTTTTCAGCAAAGAAAGTAATCTACAGCCATTAGTCAAACAAAATCCATCATTTCAAAATCTAAATGCTGCATTTTGTATCTGATAAGTAAAAGAGTTGACGCAACTCTGCTATGTATTCGAAATTCCCAGATAGAGTAACAGTACTTCAGATGGTTTTCTTGCAAGAATTTAAGCCAGTCATTCGTATAATCTCTTCAATTCAAGATTTACCTGCTGATGCTAATTTGAAAACTCTTCTTTAATCTCTGAGCGACACGGCTTTAGGTCAATCTCAAACAGTTTTTCTCCCCTGCCCATCTTAAATATTTGACGATTATTTTAGACCTTCCCATTCTTATGCATTAAACCGGTTACTTATTCTTTTGTTAAGACAAAAGCTTGCATCTGCCGTTTTTTATGTTCAGTTAGTTTATTTGCGTTTGGTATTATTACAGATATAATGAACATCTAAAACGTCAAAAATTTTTGATGCACTTCAATGACTTTAACACCCAAACCAATAATAAGAAATATTTAAATTTATGGGGTTGACCTTAAAACTTTTACACGAAATGAAAAAGTGTTATTTTTTAAATTATTGCTTTATTTTCATAACAAAATGCTGATATGCATCTTATTTACTTCTTTTATTGGAATTTTAACTGAATTTTTATATTAAAATACAGTTTCTGTCTTCTTATTTTAAATTTATCGAAAAATACTAATTTTTTTGCTGCCTTTAAAGTTTTTACACAGGGTGTATATTAGGGAAATATGCTTTCTTTGCGTGATTTATTTTCCACTTTTGGGCTTTTGTATGTAGACACTCATGTCCTTATTATAATAATTTTATAAACATAAGCAATTCATTTTCCAGAAATTTCTCCCATTTTTCATATATTTAACGCTAGTAAGACTACAATTTCGGAATAAATTTGTACATGATCACAAAATTTTTTTTAGATGAATAGTTCTTTGATTTCTAATTTTTCAGTAGATATACCAAGAAACCTAATTGTTTCCTTTCAAATGATTTATTAAATGTATTAAAAGTTGCAATCAAAATATTTTTCCATGAATCTTGTATTGAGAAAATATGTGTGGAATATTTTTAAACAGATAAAAAATATTGTATTCATTTAAAAATGTCAATCAAAGTCATATATTATGGACATTATGTCTCATGCAATCTTTTCTTTAGAAGAACAAGAAAAAATATTCAGAAGAACAAGTTTAAAATTTCAAAAGTGGCTTTTAAATTTAACAATTCTTAAGTTTAGTTAAGAATGTCACAAAATATTTCTTGGTCCACACATCATATCTTTAGCAGATCTGTAATTTATGCAATAAAATAAACAATTATTTCTTTGAAAAACTCTTTTATTCATTTTTAGTTCAGCCTGAGAACGTTTTTATTCGTGACTTCCTGATTAAAATTGAAATCTTCAGTGGTAATCTTGGATACACATTAAAATAAAATATATAACATAAAATAATATTTAAGAATCAGAAGGCAAAGAAATATTAATATACAAATAATTATAAGTATCATATAGAATCTAGGTGAAAAAAATGAAGCTTATATTCTCGCAACTGAGTTGCAAAGAATAGATTGTAATTACCAACATAGAATTCCATTGGAGTGAGATTTTTTTTCAAAAATGTAAGAAACATTAATAACTTGCAGTCTCGACAAAGATCCTGTTAAAAGTTTTGAGCCTATCCTCAAATTAGTTATTTTTGAGGAAAAAACTGCTGAAACAACCTGTTACCATGGCTACATACCTGCTGTTTAGTTATGTAGATAGGCTTATTCATTATGATCCATGTCACGGTCTCATAGCATCCGGGCATTGTGGTTGATCCCTCGTACGTCATGTAGTAAGAAGTGTCTGGCATAAGATCACGCAGCGACAAATATTTCAGCTGAGCTTCCTGGCCTAATAAAACAAAAAAGCATGATTTAAAGGTGCGGCTTCTTGGAAATTCATGAGCAAAAAATGGAAGGAAAGCTAGCTTAGAGTAAGAATTAAAAAAGATTTTTTAAAATATTTTAAAAGTTACTAGCAATGCAAGCCTATTCCCTGTAGGGTAAAGTCAAAATACAACAATTTTCTAGCTTAAAGTCTTTAATAGTTTTAATTAAAAGAAAACTTTAATAGAATAACAGATACCCTAAGTTTTACGCTATGTAATACTCACACAGTATACCTAACAATTACTTAAGTTAAAACTTACTTAGTCATTTACTAAGTAAAACTTTAACGGATCTAAAGTTTTTATGTTTGACTAGTTAAGTAATTTTTTTATTTGATAATTTTAAGATATTCTAAAATTTTTATAAAACAAAATAAGGGGAAAGCTGTACATCATTTAATGATTTTTAGAGGACAAAGCGACGATATTTTTTCTAAAAAATATCTTTAGAATGTGAGAAATAAACACGTATGGGAAAATATGTCTTATAAGGCTCCATTTCATTGAAAATCGCAATAATATCTGAGCAATACTCATCTACAGAAATATTAACCTATTAGCCGGGAAATTCACTTTCGTTCCATTCGTTTCCCATTGAAGTATTTCGTCATTCCCGGTTAACAGGTTAAATTAAAGAAATAGTCACAACATTTTTGGCCAGTCAGGAAATCAAATCGTGCAGAAATTGCCGTTTTGATGGAAAAAAATCATATTTTCGGTTCATCTATTTTCGAATTGCATCATTGCATTACTATTCAAATGAAGTATTTGATGAGTTTAACTAAAGAAATGCACTTACAAGATGAAACTATGAAAATAGTTGTCTCGCAAATCAGTGAATTTTAAATCGATTCCTCCTCCCGCTGGTGTAGTGTGAAAATTCGGCGGCAGGGATGCCTGCTAGGATGTCACTTCCAAAATAATCCTCGTGTAGCTTGACAACAGGAAGTTAAAATAACGAAAATAAGCTCAAGCGAGTTGATGGATACAAGAAAATATTCTCAAATATAAGACCTCAAAGGAAAAAAACTTTTAAATAGAGCATTTTACATTGTTTGGTCCTGTTGTACTTCGATTATATGCATAAGATATGCAGGGCGTCTCGTAATTACAGCATAAACTCAGCATTCCGCTATCCCTCACTCTCAGAGGATGGAAAGCGTCTCGAGTCCTAGGAAAACGAGGACGATTTGGCTCACTTATTTAAAAAAAAAAGGAGAATTATAACTCATATCCTCATAATTGAAGTCCTTCAAAAACATGAGGATTTTTGTTATGGCACCATTTGATAGAATTGTTGAAGCAAACCCCAATTATAACCGAAAAAGTGTTAGTTGCTCGTATTCAAACTGTTTGCACCTTTGACGACACAGCACTTCTAGACCGTCCACCATTCCGCGGCGCGGACAATCATACCTTCTTACGCAAGAGGGTCATTTTGAATTGTTGCCCCTAAAAACATGTGTGCACCGTTATTTTACATGCTTTAAATAAAGACTAACTGCGTTGCACGGGATATCTCGAATAATGCGTCATTCCCTGGTGTAGAGAAGTGAGGTTACGTGTCACAGGCTCAACATTCTCTCCTAAATAAATAAGGAGGAAAGAGCGGTTCAAACATTACGTCCGCGAAAACGTTTCAAAAACGATTTATTTTTAAAAAATAGCAAAAAATTCAAAAAATGTTATTTTCTAAAAAAATCCATGTCCTGGCGAAATGAATGGTCTAGCCTATTCCGGAATAATCTTTTGTCTGACTTTAGTACTGAGGGAAGGAAATTACCCGGCGTTGCTCGGGATCCATATTTTTCATATGCCCGCCTAAAGTTTATTTTTCTACAAATATAATGTTTTTTCCCTAGAAGTATCTCACTGATTTCCAAAGATGTTATTACTAATATTTCATCTACATTATAGGCATATGAAATCTGCCAGGCAAAAATTTTAATTATTGAATTAAAAAAATTATCTGTATTTTTAAAGCTCCCAGAATTTTGATATTATTGACTCTTGTGGATTCTGCAAACAACGGTTCATTTCAATCTTGGTTAACACACTGATTACGGAAAGAGACGGACAGCTACTATTAAAGAAAAACTGATTCCCAAAGATGTTATTACTAATATTTCATCTATATTTTTTATATCTATCATTAGAAACTGTATTACTAAGGATTTATTTCTCAATCACTGCGAATTGCTGTGGCACACCTACATGATCCGATTTTCTGCAATTAAGTTCGTTCTTTTTTTCGCTGTGTGATTTTATACGTTCATAAATAATTTTTTAAAGAATGCATCAAGGAATTATGAACTGAGAACAATAAAAAGTTCACTGCTCACCCAAAACAAATGCCTTCACATCGCCAAACCATCTTTCCCTTGGCGACAAAAAGTTGGCGATGCAAGGCGAGGAGAAATGGCTCCGCACCACAAACTTAACTTTTACCAGACATTTTACAATAGAACATTGGGGTCGCAAATGCGTACCGCTACAGGAAACTTTTTGTCAATGAATTACGTAAAAGAAAAGAATATACCAGATAAATGGACAACACAGGTATAATAGAATACATAACTGTACTCCATGCCCCTGCAATATAACCTTAAGCTTATTTAAGCATTGCCGCGGACATGAAGTGAAAGAAAAATCATAACCCCTGAGGGGGTGACCTCTTAGATCTTGTCATATTCCCTACACTGCTGCCTATTTATAAAACGCAACAAGTTTACAAATCTTAACAGGAGCTATTCCATTAGGAAAGATTGCTAATGTGCGTTACATTATAATTTTTTTTGGTAACACCTGTTGATAAAAAATTTTGGAAAAACTCAGAATTACACAATTGCACATGAAATAACTGGACAATAATAAAACTACATGCAACGGGAAAACTGTAAGATGAGTAAAAAAAAAATCAACCCAAAAAATAAAAAAACGAAAGTAAAAAGATGAAAAAAATTCATACAAAAATAAAAATAAAATAATTGTATTTTTATTATTATATAAAAAATAAAAATAAAATCATTTTATTCTATTATTATTATAAAATAAAATAATTTTGACAAATAAAACTTTCCAGCATCTAACTAACACATTTACGCGTCAGAGAGATTTTGAAAGTGCATTATCGAATCATTTCCCATGCATGGACTTTATTTCTCAATAGATTTCTACATATTTCTGACACGATTAATGGTCAAAAGTATCAAAAATCAAAGACAATAATAAATCATCAAATGTCAACCACACCTTCTCTAATCCTTAAACAACAAATCAGTCGCATGCCGTGAAAACAAGTTAAATCTCGTAAATAAGAACCAATAAGTTTTCTTCCGGTTATATATTTATTCCATCGGTTAACATGCAACGTTTCTTCGTGCAATAGCACCAAATGTCATCTCAGTAGGCGGTTAATGAAATATTTATAGTTTAAATTATAATTAACTTTTAGTCTTTTGTGTAGTTAAACACGAAGCTCTAGTTAAATAAAATGAACTGTGGAGATGACACACTGAGGTGTAATTAAACATCATATATATTTTGAATAAATTTATTAAGATCCATTTATTATTCCAAAACTTCGCATCACCACTGTCTGAAAATTGGATCTGGTTAGGAAACTAATGTAGTATAGTTTTTCTTACTTAGCAATAAATTAGCTAGATAAAAAATTTATTTGAAGGAGCATAATATGTATTGCCCCTTACCAGATCATAAAGGCTTCTGTGTTTGGCAACAATTACACATTGTAATAGATAATTTCATTGAAAAAAATAATGATATAATAGTAAATAACACAATCCAGTGTTGTGAAGCTTGAAATACACTTAGGATTCCTGACGAAATAAACACACTGCCTTTATTTGTAAGAGTAATTCAAAAACATTTATCTACAAGGTGTGTTAGTGAAGTTCGGTGAATGGTCCCATAGTAGAAGAACCGCGCTGGTTCGGGGGCTGCCCTCACGCAGACGCATTGAGAGACATGGCAACTAGTGTCCCCTAGCGTCCAAATCACGATAGTTAAGCGGAAGTGCGCGCTACGACCAATTTAACAAGTCAGTGTGAGACGGCGCGTCACTGCGAAATGGAGCAACGCGTGAACATCAAATTTTGCTTCAAATCAGGCAAAACGGCGACGGAGACACATGAAATATTAGTGAAAGTGTACGGTGTGGACGCAGTGAGTAAAAAGTACGTTTTTGAGTGGTTTAAACGCTTTAGAGACGGAAAGGAAGATGTCGAAGATGAGCCGCGTTCGGGTCGACCACCAATAAGCAAAACTCCAGAAAACATCGAACGAGTGCGACGGATGCTTGCGGATGATCGACGGCTGTCTTTGAGAATGATAGCAGAAGAATTGAAGATAAGCCTAGACAGTGCGAGCAACATTATTCACGAACATTTACAAAAGCGTAAGACAAAGGTCTACGCTTTTCCGCCATTGCGCAGATCCAGCAACGTGTGACAACGGTGCTTCGAGCGATACCGAAAGAAGCGTTTGTTGACAGTTTCCAGTAGCTGTACAACCGATGTCAAAAGTGTATTGTAGCTAATGGTGATTACTTTGAATGCCAGTAAAGGTATTTTGTTTGTATACGTTGTTTTCTTTATTTTATGAGACCATTCACAGAACTTTTCGAACGCACCTTGTAACTCGTCCATTAGCGCTGCAGAGTAGCATCATCATCTGCAGTTTATTAAAAAAATTACTTATCCTTTCTTCTTAAGTTTCTCATGATATTTTAAAATTAAAGGTAAAAAAATTCGATCAAATCCTATAATTGCAATCTGGATATGATAATGAAATCTCAATTCTAGTCAAAAGAACACATAGAAAAGTTGAAGAACTGTTTCTCACTGTAACTCAGAGTTGTTCAAAAAATTGGTTAGTGCGCATGTTCAAATGACGTATTAATAGGAGGAATATAGGAGGATTGGATGTTATCTGGGCTTGAGAGCTCTAATTACAGAAAAATGTAAGAGATTGATAGCCTTCCAATGTCTTTCTTTCTGTGTTTTCCCCTTTCCTAAGTTGTTTTTTAGCTTCATTTTTTTATTCATTTCGCTTGAAATATTTGCACGACTTGCTGTATTTAGTTATCCTTCCTCTGTATTATCTTGTTATAAATGAATTATTGAGATAAGGATCATCGTTTTCAGAGAAAAATAAATCTATTTTGGTCCATTTCTAAAATCATTTTTAAATTAGTTCGTTGAAAGCGAACCTTACATTAAAACCCGATCGCTACTTTCATAATTCAAAAAATTTATGTGAATGTGAAAAATTTGGGTTAGAAGGCAATTAAAAAAACTCTCGAGCACTACTATTCGTTTCTGAGTTCATGAAGCACCACGATAGTCATCCATCTATCGATTTAAAAAGTTATACATTCAATTCACATTCATTTAAAAATCAGCCATATAAACAGAGTTAGGACATCCATATAAAAATTTTGAATTAGGAATACGTGTGTGGAATATTGGAAAACTTCCATTTATTCAAATATTTTTGAAGGAAATTTTCAGAACAAATTCTAACATAACAAAAATTAAAGAAATTGCTATTTTCATAATGCAAAAAAATTTTAGGTGAATGCGAAAAATTTGGGTTAGAAGGCAATTTTTAAAAAAACTCTCGAGCTCTTTCTGAGTTCACGAAGCACCACGATAGTCATCCATCTATCGATTTCAAGGGTTATAAATTCAATCTGCATTCATTTCAAAATCAGCCATACAAACAGAATTAGGACATCCATATAAAAATTTTGAATTAAGAATACGTGTGTGGAATATTGGAAAACTTTCATTTATTCAAATATTTTTGAAGCAAATTTCCAAAACAAATTCCAGCATAACAATCATATTTTAGTTAGAATTTTGTGTTATCTTTGGAAAATCATTTTCTTAATGGTCCCAAGGTAAGGTAATTTATCTGAAACAGTTTTCGATTTCCGATTCTCCAAAAGTTTGGCCTTTATTACGGAAAAATACTTTAAGACCGCATGACGTTGCAATCTTTTCTCAAGGCAAAAATTTGTGAAACATATTAAAACTGCACTTAAACAAGGTGCTGCTGCAGGTAATTATAATAAGGAATGCCAAGCTCTAGGTATCAACAGCTGTTGAGCGTCATTTGGTTTATGACGCATTAAAGTTGCTTTTTACTACTCATTTGACGAAGAGAGAAGTTCATTGTTTAAACTACATATTCCTGTGAAGCTAAGGACAAAATAATGTCCCAGGATAAAATTTTCATATGATTGCGGACATTTTGTTTCCAGTAAATATTAGATAAATTATATGTGAAATCTCTGTTATGAAATTTTGGAAGCATTTGTGACTGTCTCTTTAAGATTCTGATAAATAATGTTCATTTAAATTTTACGGCTATTTATTTGTTTCAAATTATTGATCGGTTCTTACTGATTGTAAATTATTTTGAATTCTATGGACGAGTTTTCTCATTTGTTCACTTATATTAAAAACCTTGACTTTATCTGCTTGTATGTTGGACTTGTCCCATGTCCATCCAACCGGTTCCGTTGCTGTAATGGCATGAGGCACGGGGCCATGGGGGAGCGTTCTGCATGTTGGACTTCCGCTTTGAAAATCCATTGACTTAGCATTACACCGGAAATACGTATTACAGACAAAACCAGAAAACTCGTCCATTGTGAACTGTTCTTTCTGTGCCAGACAGTTTCTATGGAAATGCACTCTGGCAATTTAATTTTGGAAGCCATTTTTCGTCTACGGAAGGAGAAAAGATGTGATATCACAGAACGTAAGATAACGCAAAATGTTAGATGGGCTGCGCAGTTACGTTCATTTCGTGACGGTGACGTCGCATGAATTGACCCCATTCAAATGCTAATGTGCCAAAGGTTTACGCAGAAGTAAAAGTTGACTTCTGTTCGGCGAACAATTTATAGAAATAAAGTGATTTAAGGTAGAGTGGGGTAAAGCGGGATAGTTTGATTTTGGCGTTATTAATTCTTCCTGGTGGACAAATACTGAATTATTTTCCAATAGGGAAGAAAAAAGAATGGTCATAGTTTCCATTTTGTTGTTGTTAAATTCACTTCGGCTGTGAAGGTTTATTTGTTTTATGACGTTACCTCTCCAATGTTCGTATGATTTTAAACTATCCTTACTTAAAAGTCGTTACACCTTGAAAAGCCATTTTTAGTCCAGCTTATTATACGTTTACTAAGGATTTATACCCTATCAAAGAATAAGGCTTTACTCCAATAATTTCTCTGTTCTATTTCGTTTCTTATGACCTCTGCACTCGGGGTACAACAGGATACTTCTTGTGGGGTAAAACGGGATACTAGGGGAAGCTACAGATACCCGACCAAAGAGGATTTTCTTAGGTTGCGAGAGAGTTGGTAGTTTGCGAGGGCCATTCCTATTTGACCTTTGCGTCAAATGATAGGATGGAAAGCATTTGCAATTTATTCCGATTTCCAATAACATCTTTTCTTATGATAATTTAAATATCACAAGAATGATTTTAGTCAAAATTTTAAAAAGAAATGACATTTATCTGTTCCATTATTTCCTCGCTTGCAAATGAACGATTTTTATTTATTTTTCTCATAAAAAAAGAAATACATACAAAATTGAATTAGAATATCAGAAGAAAAGAAGATAAAAAACGAAAAAAAATGCTATCAAAGAAGAGAAAATTGCTTTGTGGTGACTCAAAAAACAGAAAAAGAAAATCTCAAAACAATAAAAAAAGAAGAGTATGAAGAACCAATACTGCAAAGCCGTTTCATAAAAAAGCCAAATGAGTCCACTAAATTTCAGTGGAGCGGAGAATAAAGACAACTATATTATGTGAATTATTACTATTCTTAAACTGATTGTCTTTATTTTTAAATTGTCAACTACGGTAATTATTGTTAAATCTTAAAACATTGTCATTATTCTTAAATTGTTAACTATTGTAACTATTGATAAATCTTTAAAAAAAACTGCCTTTATTCTTAAATTGTCAACTATTGTAATTATTGTTAAATTTTTAAAAAATCGTTTTTTTCTCGAATTGTCAACTATTATAACTATTGTAAAATCTTAGAAAATTGTTTTATTCTTAAACTGTTACATAAAATAAAAAATACGCTACTTTTCCAATGAAAATCTAGTCTTCCCTAATTCCCCATAGAGTTAACATGTGCATCCCGTTTTACCCCATTATGGCATACTTTGACCTTCTCTACATATGAAGTAAACCTCCAATGTAATTTCATTTTATATTGTTATACCTTGATTGTTATGCGACTAAGCCTTTTGCGCATTTCATCATGAAAATATTTACTTTAAGAACTTGGATATTAACTTATTTAAAAATCGCAGCTAAAGCAAAAATAAGTCTTTCTTTTCTTTAGGGTGTGCTTTTTATGGAGTTTAATATTAATTAGTAGAATATAGAATAATCAACTGTTATATCAAATATTATTTTTTCAAGAATAAAAGCCATGGTTATATATTCTAAATAAAATAAAAGCTCTTCTGACAGCGCCTTCTTTCTAAGTTTGCGTACAAAAGAATAAACAAAATATGTACACATAATTGATATGAAAATTCTTCTAATTCATCTTGATTATTATTTCATTTAGATAATGACTTGTACTTTGATTTAAAACGAATAAAAATAACATATTAAAAAGACATCAGAATCTAAACTAAATACCGAAAACTAAAGCGAAATTTACTCTACATGTATCTACTAAAATACAGCATTAAATGGACCAGAATCATACATTACCAAAAATTTCGCAAAGAAAATTCTCAAGTAATAAAAACATATAAAAAGCAAAATAGCTTCATGCGGATTATTGATGTTCCTCAAAATGAGCTTGCTATTTTTAAAACGTACATATTAGGGTCACAAATTTTCATTGTTACAGAAAATTTATATATATAAAAGATATTCGATAACATCATCTATTATAATAAAGAAAGTAACTTGAACATCTCTTGTAAAACAAACGAAATTTCTAATTCTTCATATTATTTTTAGACACATATTTTTACTTAAAAAAACTGGCATTTATAGCCATTGCAAATATCATCAAAATTTAAGAAATTAATTGAAAAAAAAATCCTTCTTAAATAAAATATCCCAAGAGTTTAATACTCGCAACCATTATAATTTTATTTTTTACCGAGTTTGATTAATTTCTCTCTTTATCTAATTAATAAATGCGTATATCCTTTATTATTACTTCACGTTCATGTGCTTCATTATTAATAATGTAAATACTACAACTAATAATTGAAATCATAATGAGTATCAGTAGCAGTAAAGATGAGTAACATTTAATTTAATGATATAAATTTATTATTTATCGCTATTGTTCATAAAACGACTTCATTAGAATGGGATTATGTTTGTGCCTTTTAAAGATAAGTTTAGTGAGCGAAATTTGATTAACTGAATGAATTATGCATGTGCCATTGGTATTTAAAAAGTATATTTTATTCACATTCTGATAAATATATTAATATGATGATAGTTTGATAACAAGAATAATTATTATGGTATGAAAATAGATTAATCTCTGCACCATAACCTAATTAAAATGTTACTGTTATATAAACAACATTTCTAATAATTTATCTCAATTTGTTTGTATATTTGTTTACAATTTTGATTCATCTTATTCTTCAATGATTAGTCTCATAAAAATTTCTAGGTTCTGTAATGTATCTTCGGAAGCTGACGTGAATAGGGAATGTCGTTTAATGAATTTAAAAGCTTTAAAAAAATCTGTTGCTATTTTGACAGTGAAGCTAAGAAATTCCACAAACGTATATTAATATAAACATCAACTCGATTCAATGTTGATTTCTTCATGTATCATTGCATAGGAAGCTTACCTGTGTGAAGCTAAATTCCTAGGAAATTAAGTATTTTTTGATTACGAAGAGAGGCAAGATTTTTAAGCCTTTTTTTCAGACTATATTAAAAAGATTGTTTTGAATTTCTTCTTTTTGGATAAATTTTACCAATTTTATCCGGAATAGGTTCAGGCCACAGAGGAAAATTATTTGACCTTAAAGTCATTTTTCCTCGACATAAAACCTATTCTAATTTTGAATCTGGATGGATGGTGGCCTCTGAAGAAATCATCCATCGGATTCTTCTTCCTCGTTCATTTTCATTCGTTTATTGTTTATATTATTGTATTTTAAACTCTATCACAGTTTTAATTTTCTTTAATTCGTTTTAATATCTTTTATTATGAAAACTTAGTTATCCTTATTTTTGATTATTCGAAATTCTTTCTATGTGTGACTTCTGCATCGAAACATTTATTAATGTACATGTTATTAAAATATAAGATGTCTTTTTATTTAATTTGCAATAACTTCATGATATTAGATCACAAATAAAATGCATATTAACACTAAAAAAGCATGGTTAGCATGAATAACACTTTTATTACATATTCTTCATCGAATGTCTGTTTCTAAAATAGTTTTCCACCTATTTTTCCAATATTTCCTACAGCTGATTTTTATCAAATTCAGAAAATGTGAAGCAGACACAGAGGCTATAGTTTTCTCTGCTCATTTGGCAGAAGAATTAATGACTTCTGTCCATATGGGAAAGAACCACTTTGTATCTTATTTTGCATAAGTGCATATAAAAAATTACTTCCTACAGTGCTTTTTCAGAGCACTTTATCTTAGCCCGACATTCGTGGATTGCAAATAATTGTTGACTGTTTCTGTTTGAAGTTAGTTCCTCTTTGAAATGACTCGAGGGCTATTGGAGATTGGCTTCGACATTTCGAACCGTGGTCACAAACACTTCTAAGGTGAGGATGCCCATTTTCACAGCACAATTTCGGTGAAATCCAGACTGAAATCCCTGATCTTGCAAGAACGAAGCCAAAACACAATATAGTCTATTGAAATGATGGATTTCAGTTTCAATATTCATATGAAATTAGGAACCGAGAAGATAATTATATATCTATATCAAACCGAAATATGGCTGAGATGGTTTGTTAAAAAATTCAGGATATTGGAGAATCAGGGGTTAAAGAGTAAATTTCAACAAAATCGACGTGTTTATGAACCTAATAGATGTTGAAGTTTCGGCGTGCTTTGAGCGTTCTCACATTAGTGTGATGTGAAAGTTTAGAGAGGGGATGTTGGCTCACGTCCTATTCTTCTGACCACTGTCAAAACCATCGAGATCCGAAATAGCCGCCGCTGAGATTAATAAATAACAACTCATTTAAATAAACATATGCGAAAGTATTTTATTTGACTAGAACTTTTAAAAAGATGTTTGTTAAACTACATTTATATATTCATCTTTTTATTCCGCCGGCATCGGAATTAGTTATGAATAAACTCACCTATCAAAGTGTTTCAAACTTAGCGCGTGTTTTTCTTACCAACATTTTAGAACCTTTCTGTAAAAATCTTAAATTTTGAAAAAAAAATGGATGAATAAAATTACAAACGCCACAGAAATTTCTAATGTACAGTCCAGAGGAGCATCAGATTTGATATTTTGTAATGTTATGGATATAAAAATAAAACTGATGAAACCTGAACATGAATTTATAATTTATAGCAAGTCAAATTACGCAAGCTGTTGAAACCTAAAAATTCAGCAGTTACGTTCTAACATTTGTAAGTCAGCAGAACACTTAAAAATTTCAGAGGAATTAATAAAATGAGAATACAAAATAAAAAATAAGAATATTGGTAGAAATATTTTCCATTAAATAAATAATTTCATGTTAATTTTTTTCTTCTCATCAAATAAATATCTTTATGTTTTATTTTTAAGAAAATTTCCAATAAATTTATTTTCTTTATACTTCATATGAAAGTACGAATGATGCTTCACCCTGACAAGGTGTCACATGGTGTTCGGAGTTTCCTTGCAATAAAAGCATAACAAGTGAAGGAAAATGAACTTATGCACTTTATATTAATTTTTACTTATAATCTTAGAATTTAGTAATAATGTCAAGATTAAAGGATACAAAACGCATTCTTGTAGAACCTTTCAATATTGAAAATGCAAGAAACAAACTTTTCCGAAATGGCTGCCTAGGATCAGGTCTATGCTGAGTCAAAAAGCTTTAATTTTAAGACGGTTATCCCTATCGATACGGGAAAGTCCCAAACGTCTCTTCAAGAAAAAGAAGATCGCCGACCGAAACGTCCGAATATCGTTGCGAAATTTTCATCCCCTTTCGTTAAGTGTAATTGATTTCTCACCCGCTGAGCACACTTTCTTCGTTAGAGTGGCTCTCCCAGATGGGTTGGGGGAAAAGGAGGGTTTCCTTAGAATTCGGACAGTGCCAGACGTCATTGTGGTTTTTGAGGATGGGATTTTCCCTTATCTTTGAAAGAGGAACTCGGACGTTCCTGTATTTTGAGGTCTTTGTATTCCAATGGTCTTAGGAATCAGAAGGTTAAATAAAAGACTTATTCTGCACTGCACATCATTTTGTTGCTGATGCAGTTTTGCTAAGAACTGCTTCTTTGTTGAATATTGTACTGAAAATAGTTCTGTATACAAAAGATATGCATAGTAAGTTGTTACTGTAAACTACGTGTAAACTTGGATAGTTTTTATCCAAGCTAGCAAAATGTATTTTATCTATGCTAGAAAAGATACACTCACACATTCCTTTAACATTTAACTTCAGGTAACTCAAATTTACTTGGCATTAGAATATTACTCAATTCTTAAATAATAATGCAGTTCTACTGAATTATATCGACTGTTGAATTGTGATCGTCGCAATCTGCTTTTCATTCTTTAGAAAGAAGAAAAGTTTTTTAAGAAACACGCGTATTAGAGAAAACAATATGAATTCCATACATCCGATTTCCTACAATCCATGTGATGTCATGGCTTATCCTCAATCCTATTGACAAGTGTTGCGCAAATTTGCTTTTTTCTTCCTTGATGCAAATGATGGTTCTGTATTTTTTCTTTGTTACTGCTCTGCTCCAATTCTAATCATGATGACTTCATAGTATCGCATAAGCAAAACATCATATTGAGCGAATTAAATACTTTTAATAGCATCTGGAGCTTAACAATTGAGTAGCAAAAAAAGCAGTCCTTCATATTTGTTCGACTAGAGCCGTTACTCACTGCAAAGTCTTGATTTTCCTATGTGTAATCAATCGTTCTCTCTAACTCATAACTCACGCAAAAACGATTTTTAAGAAAGCAAAACCCAGACACGTGGATACAGGTGTTACTAATCGAGTACAAAAGAAAGCTTCGGCTTTAACGAAGTTGAGGTTTATAGCGAAGTAATAAATCAAGTTTCGAATCATAATCTGTCAAACTATAATTAGCAAGGCTTACTTTGTTTCCTAGTAACACGGGTGTTGAAGTTTTACGGTTGAACTTTGCCCGAATAGAAATATGCAGATGAGATCGATCTCCAAAAGGGCTTGATAAATGCATTCGCATGAAGCGATAGCATTAAATAATACACCAACTTCACTCACCTTACCATAAAAATAATGGTATTGTTTTGTTATACTGTGAAAACAATTTTCTTGGCTTTGTCTGTCTTTCTAGGCTTTACGGGATACATGTAAAACATCAATAAAATATTTGTCGCAGATTCAAGTTACATTGTAATTTGGCTTTATATTTAATAACCTGCAATTTCTCTGAAAGAAAACCTAAATAAACTAAGTATATCACTTTTTGGCAGGTAGGTCTTCTTAAATTTTCGATAATCATATCATCTCCAAAGAGACTTCATAATAATATAATAGCATAAAATGATATCATATATTAATAGCATAAAATGATATCATGTAAAACATTTCTAAAAATCATGGAATAGGGGAATTTATTAAAGTTTTGGATGATAACCTTCAGGTTATTAGAGAACGAAATTGCAAGTTGTTTTCTTTTAAAAATGGGGACTCTGGTGAAAAAACTGGAAGCTAATTTCCCCTTTCTCAGATGTCTTCAAGAAAAGGTCTGTGACTCATTCCGATCGTCGGTCAGATTGTCATTTCTTACCTCCTATCATTCCAGCGACTTCACTTATCCCACATGAAGTAAAACAATGGAACGGGAGAGCGATATTATCGATATAGTAATTAGATAAGATACAGGATAGTTTCTGATTATATGAAATTATAATGATTCAGTGATACAATATCGGTATCATCAAGTAAAAAAGACTATTGGTACAGCATATAGTTAATTTAAAGAATTATTTGTTAATTTCAAGTATTAGAAATATATTGGATTGGGTTGTCATTATATTTCATAAAATACGTTCACAACACAAATGTATATGTTCCTAATTGCAATATTATATTTATGCATTTTTGAATGTATGTTCTAATTTACGATATAATGTGTTGTAATTGCAGAAAAAGGATCCACTTTTGTGGAATATTTGTCTACATTCATTAAATGCACAATATCAACTATTTTTAAATTCGCTTGCTTATTCAAACCTTTATAAGGTTTCTTATTTTATGTAACAAAACTTTAAAAAACAAAATAAATTTCAAATAACCGCTAGCCATTCCGCTTGTTTGATTAAATTACCAGATGAGATAAACATTTATAAATAGCAATAAATACCTGTAATAAAGTAAAATTTTCCTATCTTTAAAATAAATCCTCTTTAACGCCGCTTAATTTTTTAAAATTATAAGCGCATAATTTCTACTTAAATTCCAGGATAAAAGCACTCTACTTTAATTTAAACAGTCGCAAAAAGCTTCACCGTTTCAAGAGCTCCGTTTTTCAAAGAAATCAACTTTCCAAAAGTATTTGGAAAGTTCGCCGCGTATGTGAAACTCTCTCTTTTTACATAGTAGTACTTCCTAGTAATATGCTTTGCCTTTGCGCATAAGATTTCACTCATAGCCATGAGTTGGACTTTATTAAATTACTTTTAAAGATCTTAGTCTAGCCTTTTATCTACATAAAATAATATGCCAAAACAAGAATTAATTGGATTTATTCCTTACACCTTTTTTCCAAAAGCTTACACATTAACCAACAAAAGTTTTTGCATCATATCTATATGCCGAATTAAAAGGCATATTTTAAAAGTAGCTTAATACATAAAAAATTTAATATTAGTATATACAGGGTTCCCACTTATATCCGTTACACTCTCCTTAACTTCTAAACGGTGACAGCTTAGGCCATAAAGTTGGCGTCTAGGTATAGTAAAAAGGCTATGCGCTACTCGATGAGACAACTTACAACACCATCTATCGGGAAATTTTGGAATTACCGGTCCTATCTCGTAAACGGTGAAAGATACGAGAAAAAAGTCAATTAAAAATTGTAGAGCGCCTTCGATTCAGTACGAAAAGACACCTTACGCAAAATAATGCTAAGAACAAAAAGTGTAAAACGCGCATTTGTTTGATCGCGATTTCCAACACTCTTACGCCAGAAAAGCGTTAGAAAGAAAAGAAAACAATTAGTTATCAGCAGATATTTTCGATTTTATAACGACTACGCCATCGGGTCGGCGTTTATTGCTCAAAAGATGATATTTTCTCCTGTTGTAGCGAGTTCTTACGTCGCAGGTTTGGAAAATCGCGACCAAACAAATGTGTGATTTGCACGTTTTGTTCTTAGCATTATTGCGCTCAAGGTGTCTTTTCGTACTAAATCGAAGACGCTCTATAATTTTGTTATTGACTTTTTCCCAGTATCTTGTACCGTTTTCGAGATAGGAACGCTAACTCCGTTGTTTTCCGCCAGGTAGCGCTGTAACTGATCTCACCGTGTAGCATATGGTCACTTTACTATACCTAGACACCAACTTTATGGCCTAAGCTATCACCGTTGAGAAGTTAATGGGGTGTAACAGATACAAGTGGAAACCCTGTATATAAAATATTGAACAATTTTAACTAATTACTTGGAAAGGGTTCAATATTACGAATCTGTGTACACATAAAACAAAATGCACATCCTTGTATCTGTGTTTCAAATGAAAACAATGAACTTTAATAAAAAATATCATTTTCAGCATTAAAAAGCATGTGATTACCTCTGAATTTTGAATCAAAATCCTCAGTAGATTCAACTTGAAATGTTCCGAGAATTGAATTTTTAATACTGTACCCACAACTAAGCAAATAAAAATAACAAAGTGCAGAAAGAAAATCTACTTGTTTAAATTATTTCAGAGAAGGTAAAAAGTTACATCTAAACAGTTTCCGAAAATTTTTACAACGATGCGCTTTTTATAATTCAAACTCGAATAAAGTGTTTTTACAGAATACTATTCAAACTCCAATTCATTTTTCCTCATCCAAATTTTTTTTTCATGCAGAAAGTGAAAGAAGGTTTTTAAAAAGCGAATTTGAGACTTCGTAGCAAAAGAAAAAATGATTTGCAAATTATATAAATAAAAAAAAACATTACGAAAAGAAAAATAAAGATGCGATAACACACGACTCGGCTCAGTATAAAATACAAGTCTTTGTAAATAAAAGTAAAAGAAGCATTTATCTGGAGTAGAAAAAGTCGGATTTTTAACCTTAGAGAGAAAGTATGCGAAAACAAAGTTAAATTAAAATTACATTCATGTTAGACATAAATGGAATGCAAAAACAAATTCAAGCTAAAGTGGTTTCGAAACTACTACGTTTTCTCTTAAAATTCACCCTGTGTATTCTGGAGTGAATTTGAAGCTGTACGTTTATTTGGTGACGAAAAAAGACTAGATGGAAAGAGTTTCAAAGTCTCTGTAGCCTATTGAAGGTAAAATGTGGGAGTGCCAAGACTCTCTTCGCTTAAGAATAATTTGGCTCTATAAAGAAAGAAAAACAAACTTGAAAACACCCATCCAAAAATGTGAAACAAAAGTAGGTTCGGAAAACGGTAGAAAAATTATTTTTTTTAAAACATGAAAATTTGGAGGAAAAAATAAACTGCAGTAAAACTCTCAGGATGAATGGAAAAGGGAAATTCCTTGTTCAAAAAACATCAAGACCAATTCAAATATGCCCTGACAGACTTATTACTTCGGAATTTAATGAAAAAACTGTTTAATTAATTGTCACGAAACCTTCATTAAAATTTTTCCATATGCTTCATAGCATTTGTTATCCAAATTTGTAGAAAATCTATTGAGTAGTTTGGATTTAAATGCATCAGCGATACAGAACGCCGAGGCTTTCTCTTTCTTGAAAAAGAAAAGTATCCATCGTAGGGTCGAACCTCGGATATGCTCGGTATTCTGTGCCATACAGATCGAGTCGGAAGAGCTTGTCTTTCGTAGGCATTTCTACTTTTTTGTTCAACATCAAACACGGATTTGACGTCGAGTTTGGATTTCTATAGCGTTATATTTTTTTGCATTTCACTTTTATTTAGGTATATACAGGGTTCCCACTTAAATAAGGGCCATCCCCCCCTTTAACTTCAGAACGACGGCAGCTTTAGTCATGAAAGTAGTGTCTAGGTATGGTAAAACTTCTATGCGCTATGCGTTGAAACAACTTACAACGCCACTTGGTGGCAAACTTCGGAATTAGCGTTCCTATCTCGAAAAAGGTACAAAATAGAGGGAAAATGTCAATTACAAAGTTGTAGCGCGTTACCCATTTAGTACAATAAGACACCTTGTGCACATTAGTACGAAGAACGGAAAGCTTAAAATGCACATTTGTTTTTTTCTCATTTTAAGGAATTGCGACGTCACAAGACATAGACAAAAGGAGAAAATGTTATTTTTCGGATAAAAAATGACCCATTAATGTTTTTCTTGTGGGAACAGCTAAAACAGCAGGTGTATGGACCTTTCCGACAACATTGCAGGACTTTCTATGACGTATTACTGTTGCTTGTGCTAGCGCGCCACCTATATGCTAAAACGTGTGCAAAGTGAAATTCAAACAATGGCTCAAGTCTGTATTCTAGCTGACGGAGAGTGCTTTGAACACCGAGAATAAAGGTATCTTTTGTGATAACTAATTTTTTTTCTCTTTTTAACCCGTTTTGTGACGTCACAGTTACGGAAATCGCGAACAGTAAAATGTGCAATTTAAGCGTTCTTTTCATAGTATTAATACGCACAATGTGTCTCTTTGTATTACATTGATAAGGTTCTAAAACTTTGTAGTTGACATTTTCCCTTTATTTTGTACTGTTTTAGAGATAGGAGCGCTAACTCCGAAGTTTGCCGCCAGATGGCGGTGAAAGTTGTCTCATCGCATAGCGCATAGACGATTTATTATATCTAGACACCACTTTCATGACTAAAGCTGCCGTCATTCTGAAGTTAAAGGGGGGGGAGTGGCCCTTATTTAAGTGGGAACCCTGTAGATGCTACTTAATATTTACATTTGAAGAGAACGTATCAGTAACTAGGATTTATATACCGTGCAAATTATTTAAGCGCTTCTCTTTTATTACATTATTGTTTAGCCTTAAATGTTCATCAGCAGACGAACCTGAACAGCGCATGTGCAGTAAAAACAGTTTTTAATTAATAAAAATAAATATTTAATTAATTGTCACGAAATCTTCCTAAATTTTCCCATATGTCTCATAATATTTGTGAGCAAAATAGGAAGACAATCTATCCAGTAATTTTGATTTCTGCAGCGTGCTAAATAAAAACGAATCAAACGTAATGCAAAGAGCGACAAGAGATATTTGATAATTTGTTCATTTGCACATTTTTACAGTTGCAGTAATTATAAATGTTTTGCATTGAAAAACAGAAGAAAAATCAGAAACGGCTACAATACGAAGCAAATGAAGGAATGAAGTGGTTGGAAAATGTTTTGATTCCAAGTATTGGTCGTCAAAGTAAATCTATTTTTAGACAAAATTGGCCGAAACAGATTTTGATTTAAGAAAAAATAAAATTTTCAATATTGCTTTTGATTTTTAGAGTTACAAGTGAAAAAATATCTATTCAAAAGAAAAAAATCATCTGATAAAACTAACAATATTTGATAGAGAAAGATGTCATTGAGAATATGAATGTAAGGAAAAGGAAAAGATTGAAACCCGAATTGCTAATAATGATGAACGCTAATTTATATCTGATATTTTATGTATCAGATAAATGCATTCTCTTTATTTCATTGCCGACAACATTTTGAAACATCTATGAATAGAATTCTTTCACTAGAAATTTATATTTTCATACATAAGCAGAATATGTTTAAGAGCCGAAGGTAATTGCTTGTAGAAAGGATATAAGTGTTGACCAACACGTCAAGAGTAAAATTTACTGTAGGATATAAGTATGAATTTTTAATCACCTTTTTTGCCCTTTCATTAACTTTCTCTTTGGTAACACTTCCCATGCAATTTATTTCAAGTAGTTTAACACAAATTATTTATTAAATTACACTCAAATAAATAAGGCATTTTTGTTGCTGTGAATCGTTTCCTTATCCTACGTGTCATCCTTATAAAAATACTACATACACTACCGCAGTGTTACTGAACAAAACGTGAAAGAAATTTAAATCTCGTGAACTTTCTAATTATAGACTATGTTCTTAAACAGTGAATGGAATGAGAAATACGAGTTTGATTTGAAATTATCCTGAAAGTTTCTTTAATAAATGAAGTTATGTCAACATCACTGAAAGAAAGCACTTTAATAGCCTATGCAACCTCTCTCTGGTTTATTTCAATGTTTCTAATGTTAAACATAACAACTAATTACTTCCTGCCCTCCTATTCCACATGTGAATGAATCTTCACGAAATACCGATACTCCCAGAAATATGTTCACCTCCCCAACACGCATCCAGCGTCTTCATCCACGCGTTGAAAGTAAATGGAAATTAATTCTTTCGTGAGGAATACTCGGCGTTTATTAAGCGCGCAATCTTCAGAACAATTGTCATAATTACAGTGGTAAAAGTTCGAGCGGATACTTCGAGTGTGAACAGTGGCAGCGAAAACTCGGTTAAAATTCTCAAGTCGCAAGTTGCGTGTGTTGGATTGCAACGTGTATTTTAGACTCGGGGACACGCAAATAGAATTGCAAAAATAAATATGACTTTATTTGCAATCATTAATCATCATTAAATTCCACACTCCCTTTTGCGATTATTTGTGCACTTTTTATTGCAATTTTGGGAAGGAATATATGATATCATAGATCTTTTAAGAATATTGGCCTATCAACGATCTGTAGTAAAGGGCAATATCTATCTTTTCCCAGTTTTATTGCAACCGCCAAATTTAATCACAGTACGAAGTTTACTTGAATTCTTGTCTATTTCTAAAAATCCAATGAAAATGATATTTATTTATTATGAATAAAAATAAACAACATCGAGTTCGGAAAGATTTCAGAGGTCATACAATTCGAGTGGGAGGAAATCAGGTACTTTCATTTTAACTAATCAATTTCCTATTAAATTTTATCTTATGATGTTGTAAAATACAAAGCTTTCTCTTACGCTGTAAGTGAAATACAAAGCTTACTCTTCAAATTACAATGCTTTTTGAATTACAATTTAAAATAGCTTCTATAAATATGCTTGGAAAACGCATTAAATTCAGAGAACCCTTCCGTTATTTCAATTATATGTATTTAAAATACATCATAGATATAACATTAAGTATTTGACCATAAACGTAGCAAATTTTACACTCTAACTTTACAAATCAATTTTATTACATAATGAAACGGACTATCTCTTAAAAATAACACTTACTTAGAGCAACAGAGTAAACTTTGATATTGCAGAATTCAATTATGTTTCCTAATTTTAAAATGAGTTTATCTCTGTAAACGTAGTTTTTCTTTTTGTAGCAGCGTTGAATAATCATTTGAAGAATTCTTAAAGTATGTTCATTTATTTAGAAATGAAAACCTTTTTCACCGCATGTCTTAGCTGTTGAAATTTGCTTAAACTCCGCCATAAAATTAGCTCTGAATTACACAGTTCAAGATTCTTATTTTATATTCATAATTGACGAAAAGGCAAAATGGAAATTAAATTTTCAGAGATTATGTTGTGAAATAGTGGCGATTTAAGAAAATCAGTCCCGTTAACTAAGTTTCCTAAATTTAAAATTCTAAAATACACTTGGAATATACTTGGTGAAATATTTGTTTAAATACGTGTTTACCTAAAATAAACTGTGTCTCCGTATGATTGTTAAGAACAATATACGATAGGAAACGTTTATTTATTTAATTAGTTGGGAAAAGCAACTATTGCAATTTTGAGAATGAGATAATTTGATTTAATTTTTTTCATCCTATCAACATGATCTTTGACTTTTTATTAAATTATTGTCTACATGATTTTTGTCTTTTATTCTCTTTGTGTTACATCCGCAGTAAGAGGCTCGACTAACAAGAAAGAAATGAACATTCTGCTCATTTCTAAAGTAAATTTCATTTTCGATTTCACTTCAATAGAACAAATTCAAACATATTCTACTTATAATAAATCACAGTGAACTGAATCTCGGGTTTTCATATTAATAGCAGTTAAAATATACACTAAATTATATCATTAATAAATAATTAACTCAAATGAATATAATGATTACTATAATAATTAGAAAATGTAGAGATGATAAGGTTATTTAGTTAAGGAAGGTTTATATTACAGTGTTAGTAAATCTAGCTAATGTTATATAATTACAGTATTCCTAATTTTGACACTTTGCAATACTGTCGCATGATAAATATTAGTACTTATAGCATATAAATGGGAAACAGCCCTTCATTCTAATAATTTTCTACCCCATATTAAACCAGATTTATAAAATGACCGATGGTAAGGCATTAATAAATGATTATTATACAGATACATCTCAGCTTCATTTAATGAAATCTTCCGGTTGGAATCTATGAAGATTCCGATTAACTGCGCAAAAATAAATTTAAATGTTGAAATTATGTACTAGGAAGGCATTAATATTCTAAATGTTGCCCCGATGCATAGCCATATAAACTAGTTATTCACAATTTTATAATATGAGCTTGTTCTTGAAATTGTAATTCAATGTCCATAAGCCTCTTTCAACCTTATTATAAAATATTGATCGCCTTTTTCTTTGTATGATTGATGGTTTGATTCTTTAACTTTATATCCAAATCACTATTGGATATAAAGTTAAGAAGTACTTAAATAAGATTTAGTATTTGCTCTTTAAAAATATATATCATCTAACCTCGGGAGAATTTTCGCATTTTCTTCTATTAGATCTAGAACTATTTATTAAAGCCATGTGTATCCAATGTTTGCGAATCAGTCCAAATATTTCTGCAACGAGACGAATTACTATTCATATGTACGATATAATTGCTTCATTTGTCAAATTGTATGGAATAATTTATGGTCAAAGGCCTATCTAGATATAATGGGGCCATGGGAAAATTATTACGGTGGGGTCCATTTTTTAACCTATTTCTGTAGAACAGTACCAGTATCTGTGTGACTTTGTAACTCTAATATTTCGGGTGGGGGCTCTATAAGCTCGTGGGCCCCTACCATTTTACCAATCAGTCCTTCCTATAGATACGCCAATAGACACGATTTCTACAAAGCCAGACGAGAAAAAGGGTTAAGTTTACCTATGAATGTAAATAAGATAATCCTTCTTGGAGCGAGAGAAAGAAATCATCTAACTTATTTCCGATAGAAACTGTTAAAAATTTGAAAAATAGAGCAAAGTATTGATGAATACCATTTTTTTGCCAGAAAGATCCTAAAGCATTGTTCTGTGTTTTAAATATTAAGAAGGAAAAATGAGGTTATTATGCAATCGGAGAAATATTATTACAGTAAAACCTTCCAGATTATGCATTAAATATCTGAACATGCATTTCTGCTGTTGGTAAGCTTAGTAAAGATAGTTAGGAAAAACAATTTCATTTGATTATTCTTTTTACTTATGCATTATTCACAGATTTTTCTTATAGAATAAATTTTAATGTAATTATTTAATATAGAAAAAA
>BGPR01000001.1:2063977-2083230 GCA_013235015.1 Araneus ventricosus
ATTCACAGATTTTTCTTATAGAATAAATTTTAATGTAATTATTTAATATAGAAAAAACAATTTCATTTGATTATTCTTTTTAATTATACATGATTCACAGATTGTTCTTATAGAATAAATTTTAATATAATTGTTTAATATAAAAGAGTTAGGAATTATTGTTAGGCATATGAACTTGGCAAAGATGTCGAAAATTGATTGAATCCTTTGTATTCATTAATTTTTCACGAGTTGAAAATAAGTATTCACTGAAAATCCAATTAATAAGGAAGTTCTAATGGAATTTCAAACAAAATTAAGTGAAAATCAAGAACCGAAAAATTCAATAGTCCATAACATCATAAAATATACTAAATGAGAAAATAATTCAAAAGATTACATTCATTAAAATATTTTCAAAAAAAAATTAAAAGCACTTTTTGAACAAGGCAAAAATTAAATAATGCTATATTTTCAGCCAAGGCTAAACAAAACAATTTTTACACTTAACATTGCAAACAGATACGGGAAAATCATTTTACCTTCTCATAAGTAAATTCAGAGATCTGCAAAGTGCCTGATGCAATCAAAGTAGCTGATAAGGTAATAGTTTTTCTCAGGTGATTATCTTGATAAAATATATTTTGCTTTGACCTTATAAGAAAAGTGTGTGGGGAGGGGATTATCGGGATAGGAGCCAATTTTTTCAACCTTTTTCCTTTCCTTAATCTTTAACTACCTCACCTTAATGCTCATTATGAGTATAATCCATGGTGTTTTGGAAGCGTGATTAGTTACGACATTCGCCAAGCTTATACTAGAGCAAAATCCGAAATTTCACCGAGTGTCTGGGGATTAGAAAGTTAATGACTGCCGGTGAAAGACCCCGTAAGCTTATCGCACATGGAATGATAGCCATCACTGAATTTGCCATCATTTAAGCAGGTGAAAAAAGGTCCTTAATGATGTCTCTTGTTTTCTGGCACACTCACAATTCTACCAGATGTCTCCTTGTAATGTTTGTGGGCATTAAGCATATCATTTCCGGATATTTAAAAATGTGTTCGTGTTACTTTGAACTTCGTAAAGAAGGAATAGTAATGTTGTTTGTTTTACTTTATTGCTCGTATTTTGCAATTTTTATGAAAACCAATGCTTACTTAGATTCCAGCTGAGAAACAAATTCGGACAAACAATGGAAATTAAACATGTTAGAATTACATCAGCACGTTTTGAGTTCATCCACAATCAGGAAGTTCAAATGGTATCTCAGAATAAAATCTCCTCTCTCAGCAATTAAACTTATATAAGCCTAAAGTCAATTTTTAACTTTTTAATCTAAAAGAAAGCTCTTCACGGCCATTCAATAAATAAATTCAGATAGATTAAAATGAGATACCGGGCATGTGTTGTTAGTTATTGTTATATTTATGTGGTGATTATTCTAGACCTGAAAAAAAGACATTCAAGGTTATGGTAATTTCTTTACCTGTTGTGAAATCTTTGTTTTGAAATTTGACAATTACTGCTTATTCGATAAATGTAGATACAATGAATTCTTATCTATTTTTCAGGCATCGGGACTTGGCTATAGAGACACAGCAGCAGAGGGAAATAGGAGCATAGATACCTCATTTTAGTCTAAATATTGGTGCCAAGATAACAAAATATTAGCCTGATTTCTGGCATTGTAAAGCCAATTGTGACTGAAAGAGAAGAGAAAAAATCATACTATGTGATTCTTACCCTGTCTATGCCACAGCCTGGTGGCCCTGTGAATGTGGAAGTTGTTCTCAGTTGTGAGAGTGGAATCTGTTCTCACTCAGAAGAATCTGAGTTCTGATACCTCATCAGGAACTAGAGCACTTTAACCCTCTCACACCGAGCTAGGCGGTCCCTTGCGTTCGAAAAATTTCCCCTTTACAGCGACGAAGGCCGGTCTGACGCGATTGGCTTCTTTTGAGGGGAGGGGAGGTGAGGTTCTGAGATCGCTTAGGAGATACGCGCCACAGCCCATTTCCCTGCGCTTTAAGGGAAAGTTATAGAAGGGGGTGGGGTGGAAAATGACCACCCAGGTTGGAAGAGTCCAATTCATGTCGCTTCCTTCCAAAAACTCCCAGTTTTCAAAGGGCTAGAGGAAAAAGTCGCCACGGGATGAAAGAGTTAAAAGTGGTTAAGACTTATGTGCTCATTGACTAACGTGATAAGGAATATCTGTAACAAATATTACCACGTGCATTACGCCAGGACCAATGAATCCACATATATAGAAAAGTGAAAAGTGATCAGAGAGAAATGTTCGAAGTCAGCTTCTTGTTACTTCCCAAAAAAATAATAATAACAGATGAATCTTTTCGAATAAATTATATTTCTAAATCACACTGAGTTTTATCAGTTCATCTAAACATTCATTACACTATAATAGGAAGATCTTAATAAACTCGGTACGAGTGTTTAATTTCGATATTAAGCTTTTCAGTGGAAGTTGTTTTCGAGTGCATTTCGAGGAACTATTTTGTTCTAGGAAGTGAATGTAGGAAAGAGAGATGATTTCCTAATAATTCGCAAATGAGTTGTGTCGCAGGTATTGAAATTCTAATGCTAGATCAGATGTTTAGGATTTCTCCTTCTAAGCAAATCTGTTGCTAAATTTCACCATCTTGTTGGCAGAAATCTACATGCCAAAAGATAGCAATAGGATAATGTTCGGTGAAACATCTCTAATGATCACTTGATATCTATTAGAAAAGTTATCAATGCGATTCGATCTTCGAACTTTACTATCTCTACTGCATTGCGGAGAGTTCTTAATTGAAGCAATTTTTAGACTCCATAGAAGACATTCAGGGATTTTATAATCAATAAATGACTAGAATTTATATGCTTTTCAACTCTTAAACATAGGGGTAAAATAAGCAGTTTTCCATAAATTGCTCTACAAGTGATTTATTGAAATTTAAGTTCAATTCCTAAAAATAACTTGCAATTCGTATTAAATGTAGAACTTCTGAGAAATCGACATTTCATATTAACAATAATTGCCTGAAAGTTTAATTTTTTTCAAAACATTAGAATAAGAGAAAAAAATTATAAGAAAATATTCACTTTTAAGAATAAAATGCTTAAAACCATATTCTGTGAATGAATTCTTGACTGAGCAATTGATTTAAATTTTGGGTCATGCGCAAAGAAAAGAAAGCTTTAACATAGTATTTAAATAGACATATGGAAACTTAATGATAATTTAACAGCATTGCAAATCTGTTAGCATAACAAGTCTTCGTTTAGATTGGCTTAAAATTCAACACTGATATTATTCTTACCAATCTTGATCTGGCGTCATATACTTGTATAATTTATTCCTAACACTTTCCTGTATGATCCATAATGCATCAAACTTATAAAAAATTGAAACCTAACAGTGAACCAATCTATAATTTTTAGAAAACATAATTCCACCAAAAATAATACATCAACATTAGCAAGCAAATAATAAAGGTAGGCAATAGAATGTAAAATAACAGCAGAATATTAAAAATATTTAATATAAAAAATAAAAACAAATTGTTACAGAATCGAATATTGGATGGAGTTTTAGTCGAGCTTTATTTATCCGATTACAAATAAAAATTTTAAATATCGAATGCCAAAGAATTATACAACAGCAAAATAAATTATTTTTCATACTTTCTTAAAAGTGACGGTTGGAGGCATTGCTCGAGAATAATATCGCTGAAACGATATGCATAAAGAACTGAGAAAACATTGCAATAAAGAAACACGTGAAAAGATTCCGATTTACGACAGCAAAAAGGATTCTACGCATTTGATGGGCAAACTGAAGTTTCAATTTAAATTCCTAAGCCGCTTTAACAATCGTGACAAAAAAAGGGGGGACCCAAATCAATATCATCGGTATCTGCCGTATCACGCACTCGTACACGACTACGGAAGTGGTAATAAAAAATAAATGAAAGGTCAAATTCTAGAAGACAAAGATATAAAAGACAAAGAGAGGGGAAAAAATCTGTCTAATTTCGTTTTAAGAAAATGCATGGTCTCAACTAAAAGGAAATATAATTACTTACGGACTAGTAACAGATTGGATGTCGCATGCATAGGGATGGGTAGAAAATGCAATTTGATCTGCGTTTCTGCCCCCCGCACGAGTCCACCCCCAGTTGCAGAGTGATATATAGGAACCTAGCAGCTGTTACTCGTGTAGAGACTTAGCGCTCAACGGGGTGGAAAATGTGATCTTCACCGAGATCTCACGACTAGTTGGTCAGAAGTAAACAAAAATATTCACGCTACATCCAATGGCCATCTGTTGCGAAGTCGTTTCTTTCCCATATTATAAGAGGGGGGAAATATGCAGACTGGACGGTGAAAAAAACTGTAAGTGGATAATCTACATTTCTGCATCACATCCGCTATAATAGCGGCGTAATAAAAACCAACACTAAATTCTCTCAAGAAATTCAAATGTGTTGATTGCTGATGCTTCCTTCCAGCTTGTGTGCGTTAAATGGCTTTGCAGAGTTTACGGTTATAAATAAACATTAAAAAATAATCTAACTTTTTTCCAGTCTTCATTCAGGAAAAAAGTACGGAGTTGGATTTGGGGTTTTTCTAAATGGCGAAAGTATTCGAAGGAAAGGAAAGAACGGTGAAGGAAAACAACAGAAAACATTAATGATGCCTAAAAAGCGTTTTTTGCATTTGAAAAAATATAGATTCATTTTAATATTATTTTAGAAAAGGAAATGTTATTTAAGCTGAAAATTAAAAAAATGTGTTTTATAAATTAGAATAAATTCACCCTTATTATTCTTCGTGTTTTATGCATTTTTGACACATATGAATATTTTAGCATTCTTTTCAAATACTATTAATGCTACTCCATTGTTTTCGAACACCACTATGGAAATTTGATTTTATTTTTAAAATCTGAATTTCATAATCTGAGATTTTCCATTTTTTTCTCTTTCTCAGAAAAAAATAAAATAGAACAATGGTATAATTTTGACGTATTTAAATGACTTTTAAAGTAGTAGAGAAATATTTCTTCTTTAGGGTATTCTGCTTCCAATTACGTGGGACTGAAAAGTAGTTTTAAAAATACCTCATTTTTAATTAAATTTGAGTTTTATTTTAAGATATTAAAATTTCTCAAAAGTGAAAATTGTGCTTTTTATCATATTCCAAACAAGCTCCTTTGGATAGTTTTTTAGAATTAAAAGAAGTTCTAGCTATTCAAGAATTAGCTTGTTCAAGAATATGTTATCTAATTTTGTGTGTCTAAAAAATAGTGATGCTTATATAAAATGCAATTAATTAAACAAACTGTATAAAAAGAAATGAGAATATAATTAACAATGATGATTTAACAACACAATAAATCTCCTAAATAATTTTTAGGAAGACATTATTATCATCCTTTGTTTATTAATTAACAGCCTGGAATATTATTTGACTTAATGCATTATTCCTGAAACCTTTGTCATATGTAATCGAATGAGATAATCGTCATTAACACATCATTAAGGATGCATCCGCTGAAAGAGAAACATTTCTTATCTTTTAATCAAAATGCCTTTCCACTTCATACAAGTGCGATAAATAACTCAATGACAAATGATAATTGATAAAATATTTTTAATAAACTTAAATAACATCCTATTTGTCTTAAAAATGCAATTTTAATTAGTGCTTTACTTAATATCTCATCTTTCAGCGCCTCTGGGGGTTCTGCGAACAGGATTATTAAAATAAACTTGAAATGCAATGCGAATATGCTTTACGTCAGAGCAATTACAGCAACTCAATTAAACCCAACCGGGTGTATTTTGAAGGTCGTTATCTTACAGTCTTCAATTAAAATACTTCATGAATACAAGTTTTCTGATTTCGAGATCAAACATTCATGTCAGTACTTGCAAAAGGCCGACCCAAGATTTGAAGTCGTTAATCAGAGATTGTAAATGCGCTTGACGTGCTAGTCCACTCTGCATCAATTTGGCATTCAGTTGCTTTTGAAAACGGTCGTTTCTCTTCAGAACGGCTCAATTTAGAAAGGAGTTAATGAAATCTGAAACTTTATACATTATCTCTGGATTTTGGAATAGTTTGAATTGTTAATCTAACAACGGGAAAGGGGTTATACCCTTGTGAATTCGGCGGGTTGAAACCATGGCGTGTCAGTCAAAGTGAATTTAAGATGCCCGGCCTGAGTGAAGGGAAGAATTTACTGTGCTTTCTACCTGAAATGGAATTGTTATGCTCGTAGACAAAATTCATTACGATAGCTGCCGAGGATTGGAGGAAATTTCGGCTACGCTTATTTAAGGATTATATTTAACTCACCGCGTTGCAGCTGCAAACACAGCCGAGATATGTTTTCGCCTCGAAATTGAAAGAATAATTGATGCACGTGTGATTTATATATAATGTCGAGGAAGCTGTTAAACTGCTGCAGGCACTATGAGATTTCTCCTTCGATTTTGAATGAGCTTCAATTTTACCATCCAAGTTGCGTGGAGAGGTGTACATTATTCAATGCCCTGAAGCCTCTTATTTATTCACATCTTGCTGCTATTATAGCTGTGAAGCCCTTAAAATATACTTTAAACATGTGTAATTGTGATATGCGTCTTAAGGCATCGTTTTATGCAAAACTGCCTTTGACCTTGGAAATGTGTTTTTAAACTGTGCGCGCCTTTTCATGAATTCTTTCAGAGTTAATTACATATTTTTTTTATTTCTTTATATTCATTTATATCAATCTTAAAATTACTCATTCATATGAGAAAAGTAATCTTTCAAATTACAAAAGTTTCAATATTTCTTCCGAAGCTTAAGTTCCATTCTTAAGTTCTTATGACACTATAAAATCAACAAATTTTGATACGATACTTAAATAACTTAATTATTATGACTTAATTTATTTCATTACGTAGCATTCTAAACACAGATGGCATAAAATTACATTAAAACTGATGAGAAATATAACTTGCTCTTGTGCCGATGGGCATATTCTTAGGGCTAAATAAAACAGAGTCAGCCGATTTTCAAAAACTCCCTGTCAAAAAAAAGAATTTATTTACAAAAAACTATTTTTCTAGTTTTAACATAGACATGCACTAGCTTTTTAGTTATAAAATAAACGTTAGCCCTACACGATTCTTTACATTCATGTTCAACCATAACCCCAAACCGTGTTACCCCCGCCTAACCGAAGCATCCAGGGTCCTGAATGACAGCAGCTGCAATAGCTGGAGTACTGAGGCCGGAGTCCTAGTAGACAATCACCAGCCACGGCACGACCTCTCCCGAAGTAGGTACGTACTATCACTGGAGGAAAGTAATACAACTCCCACCATTTCTATACCCCCAGGGGAAGCGAGTTTTTGCTTACTTATCCGGCAGCAACTCATCCGTGTACTCGAGACGCCCCGCCGAGGTGAGCATGTTGAACCATAAAAAAATTTATTTCAATATATTTTTTATTTAAATATTCTCATTAATTGGAGAATTTTACATTATGATAATAATATGATTATTTCAACAAAAAATGGTTTCGTTTGTCAATTTCCCTTTTACGGTGCTTGGAATCAAGTTCATTTTCTGTTTGATTATATTTTGGATTGAAATTATATAGTAATAAAATGATCATAGGTTTAGCTTCTAAGTGGATATTATTCCTGTATTAATGCTGCTGTATTAAATTTTAACAAGTGACTATATAATGCGAATTTAATTTTGAATTTTAATTGGTAAATTTTTTTCGATTCTTTTAAATGATTATGTATATACTAAAAATAAAAACACTCTAATGCTTATTTTAATCAGGTTTAATTTTCGCGAATATTTAAAAAGAGCTAATAACTTTGTCTGGCAAAATTTTGTAATGCTTTTTTCAACAATTAGCTTTCAATGGAAACATTTTAATAGATAACAGTTTGGCCAAACATGGTTTCAAATTAGCAGTGAAAAAAATGTTAAGCGGTGATAAGTAGTAATCTTTAATCTTTTGAATTTTATAAGGCATTCATTTTGGTGAAACTATTTGATATGTAGTGTAGAACTCTAGTTTCTTGATGGCGCGATATTTTTCTTTAAATATCTACAAGTAACATAAATATTCACAGAATTTTGTTGATAGGTCGAATGATTTTTGACAGAATTTGGTGTGGAAGAAATTTTATAATGATTCAGTTAGTTTTTAACAAAGTTTATTTAAATTTATTCCAATTTAATGCTAATGGAATGAAATTTCAACCGCATTTTATAAATATAAAACATAAATATCTTTCTATATTATTGGTACAGCACTGTTTTAATCTAACTATGTTATACAGTAAAGAGAAAAAATGACTTTATCTTTCCTCATTTTTGACCATTTTAATTTAAATGATGGGCACTAAAATCTCAATACGATTCTACAAGCAGAGAGCAAGAGTTTTAACTCAATAACACGCGTCACTTCCATCTCCCAGCAGATGCAATGAAGAGTCATCTTATAAAAATTCTGTCCATTTTATCAGTCTCGGGAGAACTATCCCAGAAGGGAAGGTGAAAAAAACTTATAATAACCAGTTCCCACATCTAGTTTTACCCTGTATCATGTTTTCCTACTTTCGATCCGGGCGATCCAGCTCCATAATAAAAATTAATGACGATAATTTTAACTTTCTGGGAGTAGTAGACAGAAATGCAATGGGGCGAAGTGAAAACCATCCATTCCATTTGGAAAATTACAGCAATCCCTTACAACATTTTGGTATATCTCAGCTCCTTTCGAATTAAATCATTACTAAACGATACACAGTACCTTTCCTGATGAATGACCAATGTGTTGAGTTTGGAATCTCGGCCTAATGTACCTCAGGGGATGGTTCTGCTGTGCCATAAAGACAAGATCAGCAGTTCACTGTTACTTAATAATAATGGATAAAGTAATATATATGGCTTAGGGGTTATTCCTTAGAAAGGGAGGTGACAGTTCATTGTTTTCAGCAACTAATGCCAAGGAACCCTGTATATCTCATTAAGAAATCACGTTGGAATGGAAAGGTGGACTCCTTTAATTAGACAACTCAAAGGAAGAATCATGTCATCAGTTCATCTTGCGTTTCATTCAGTGAATCAAGCTCTTTAGAATTTCACTGGCATCGAATTTGGGGTTTTGCTAAATATGTTTGTATTAGCAACTGCACCTGTTTATTGAAAAACATACGAGATAAATTCACGCCATATGATGTTTAAGGCGAGTTGGAACCCTTATTCCGAAAATGTTAAATAGGCCACTTCGATGTACCTTTTCTCAAAATCTGTTACAGATTCATGTTTGAAATTTTTATAAAAGTAAAGTACATCTTTCTCATTGTAATGCAATGATTTTTTTAAATTCAAAATTTATTTTTTATAAATTTTTTTGTGTGAAAGCAAAAAATGTTAAATTGGCCATTTCGATGCATCTTTTCTCAAAATCTGTTTTAGATACATGTTTGAAATTTCTTATACAAGTAAAGTACACCTTTAACATTATACTGAAATGTGTCCTTTGAAAACAACTCAAAAATTTAATTTTTACAATTTTTTGTGTCAAAATAGGGTAAAATTTCACTATGTCTAATTAGATATTTTATAAATTTATAAAAAATTAAAAATTAAACAAAAGCTCATTTCAATATAATGAGAAAGGTGTTCTTTACTTGTATAAAAAATGTCAAACATGAATCTATAACAGAATTTGAGAAAAGGCCAATCGAATTGGCCAATTTAACATTTTCTGAATAAGGGTTCCAACTCCCCTTAATAACCGATTGATTTTTCCATCTCTGACACCTTCAAAATTGTTTCTAATATCTCGTGCTGTTTTTGTGAGAAAATATTTATGATGATACTCAGGGGATAGGCTTCTAATCGAAACGAGGGTATTTTATTCAATGGAATAGCATGCTTATTGTTTTATGTACAGAAATAATTCATACTAGAAGAATTTTCAATATTTTATACTTTCTTATGAAATCTTTTAATGTCTGTTCGGCTCTTTAAATAGATAAAACATCTTGTAGGCTGATAAGCTAAGAAACATTTGCAGTCTCCTTCAGAGCTTATTAAATAAGATAATATTCTATCATATATATTTAGAATACATTCAGTCAAGTCATAACTAAATGAAAAGAATACTTTGAAACACCGAATTGCTTTGGAATTTTTGAGTTGAAGTAAGGTTTGAAAGAATTTTGCTTCTTATTATGATTTTACGTTAAAGCAAAATAATAACTTTCAATAATTATCCAATACTCTCAAACGTGATCTGAATTCCAAAGGTGGCATAAATTAATAAAATATCAATTAATGTCTAAGTTCTTCGCTATAAAGTTAGAATTCAAAAGTCTTTTAGGTTATTAAAATACAGGTAAAATATTTACTTCAAACGCTAATATATTACATATTGCTTGCGTCATTAAACATGGTACATGCAGGAATATTTACAAAAGAGATTATTCTAGTATTATAACTTAGTTAAATATGAGCATAAATAAAAATAATTCTTATTTTTATAGTGCTCACAATGAAAGATTTCTGATCAATTTATTCATTGAGTATTGAATTAATCATGTTTTTATTTACAATATTAATGTTTTTTTTAAAGAACTGTGTGATTTTAAAATAATTCAGCTATATTTATGCCTATTTTAGTTAAAATTTTATTCATTCATGCAGCTTGCAAAAGCTTTAAAATTATATAAGGTTCATAAGCATAGAAAACAAGTCTTATAGCTGTAATATACAAAAATTTTCTAACCATGCGTTTAATGCATTATATTTCTGTGAGTTAAAATTACACCTGGGAAATTTAGCTGCATACTTAAATAAAAATTTCATATACACCTTGTAATGGGTATTAATAACCAAATTAACTATGATTTCTTGGAGTAATATTCGAGAAAACACAGTTTACACGAATTTTCTAAAGTAGGTGCAAAAGAAATTAAATATGATACAGTGTCTTTACTTCGGTGGAGAATAAACCTTAAAAATTTAGAAGAAAAATACAAACTGCAAGCGAAGGCTAAAATACAGAAATTCTTCAAATTCCTAAAAGGTTAGAAAAGGATCTTCTCTATAAGAGTTCCCGGATACTAAACTACTAAGCGAAGCACAAATCTGTTTGATCTTAAACTCAAAGGATATTGCTACAAGAAGAGAGAAAGGTCTGTCAGTGATAATCCAACCAAAATAAGTCTTGCCAATTTTCAGGAATGCTTTTCAACGAGACGAACTATGACGGGAAAATCAACTTCACGAGTTTTAAATGATAACAAAATAGGCTGAAATATATTTTTGAATCTGCAGATGTCTGTTTAATTTTTCACTATTGCATAAAAAAATTTTAGTTAACATTGTCAAATCCATTTGAAGCGAACCTATTACCTGCCATTGTCTCTTTTTTTGGGGACGTTTGTTTTATTTTTATTTTTACTTAAACAGTGCAATTTTTAGCATTTATTGTTGCATCTGAATGTTGAGCTTACTTCTATAGAAGGTACAAATCCAATAAAAATCGTTTTTCTAATGAAAAGATAATCAGTTCTAATTAATAGTTAATTAATCAGTTTAAATAAAAATTTCAGAATTGGAGTTTATTTTCATATTTCATTCATGTTATCATATTAATGTAATTTGTTTTCGTAAAAAGTGAAACCATAGTTTTGGCGTATGATGGGCTAAATACAGAAGCATTAGGCTGTGACTCACCTCTATGAACTATTTTATGCAACTGACTGGTTATGATTCTGAGCTCTGAATTGGACAAGTCTCCAGTCTGAAAATACAATAGAAAATTAGCTGCCATTAGAGGGAAAAAATATTTTTATATAAATTTTACAGTATAGAAATTTCATTTTTATTATTTATTTCAATTTCAATTTTATCCAGGCTATATCAGCGATAAAAAAAATCTTGAGTTTCTTAACAATATTTCTAATATGTAATTAATTATATGCTAGTATCTGAAATCTTATATTACTATTAGGCAGAATATTGTTAAGCACGCATTTTATTCTTTGAAAAGGAAATCAAATTGCAAATGAAATTAATATTATTTAAGCATTCGTAAATTGATCAGGTATTCAGCTTAATTATTATCTAGCAAAGCTTTAATGTTTAATTCAATTTAAGAATGATATATAATGCAGAAACTACTTCCTCCTAAACTTACCTACAATGTGACCTGAGTAATTAGTAATATGGTTCATAACTTAATTTACAGAAACTTACCTTGCACTTACTTAAATAAATATATTTATTTTCTAAATAAAAACACAAATTGTTTTGCAATATAATCTCATAAGTGAAATTTGCTTTTATTGTTTTAATATAATAGAAATAATGTCGTCAGAGAAACAATAATATTTTTAAAGAAAGGAAAGAAATGAGCGTATTGCATTTATTATGGCAATTTAGATCATAATTACAGTGTCATGCATGTAAAAATTATAAATATTTAGATCATGGGAATAATATATTTCATACTGTTCCACTTTGAATACATGAATTCTAAGTTATATTGCATGGTATTTAATACATATAAAATTGAAGGAAATCATGCGCTTACTTGGAGAAGAATCGATATGCCAACTAAACCTTGATTTTTCTGAAGAGCTATTGCCTCTGATATGTTTTGATAAAGATCGCTGTTGTAACCATAAATCTGCAGCTATAAGAATAAAATATTATGCGATTAAAATATTTCATGTTACTTAAAATGACATTTTTCAAGAATTATGCATTATTCACAATTCCTAATTGTTTTCAATTTCATAAATACAGAAACTTTCGCTTGATGAATTTTATGAATTATTAAGCAAGCGCAGTGAAATAAACACTAAATAATTACAAGTAATTAAGAGAGCTGAAGGCCAATAAATGAATTATAAAAGATTCATCCCTTTTAAGCGATTTTCATTTTCTTTGGATGAAAAGTTAAGCAGAGTTCTCAAAATAAGGCGATTAATAGAAAACTTCATAAAATAATGAAATAAAATCCATATTATTCACAAATTTTTAAACATGATTATAAAAATTAGTGAATTATAACTAAGTAAAATTTTTACATGAGAGCAAAGCAGACTTACTAAATCATCGGAATCCAAAAAATTGTGTATATATCTGCGTTTGTTTTCCTGATATTTATTAAAATCTGCACAATTCTCACAATCGACCGGTAGCTCCCATTTGTTGAGGGAATATATATTATCATTATTTTCATCTATTGATCGCTTTATAATCGTCTATTGATCTCAAATCAAAAGATAAGTTACTCTTCTAGAGTCAAAATGATTAAAAACATGTTTTTAATATAGAAATGTATGGTATTTACTTCAGTAATAGTGAATACTACCTATGAAAACCAAGACTGAGATTACTATTAAAATTTAGCGGCACTAACAGAGGGACACGTGTTTAATCTGTGAAGAAAAACGACTTTCTCCAGAAGACTGATTGATTTGTTGGATCTAGTTTTGAATCTGCCCAAAGGAAGAAAAGAACGATCGCATAGTTTGGAATTAGAGACAGATGACGAAGACAACACGTAAGCCGAACCAACCTATAACACCGATCTGGTCCGGCGTGGTCATAGGACAAAGTTTTTGCTTCTCGATTGAAGAGTTCCAGGTTTGACTAGATTTGATTGATTTGTTGCATCTCGTTTTGAATCTTCCCAAAGGAAGGAAAGAACGATGGCATAATTTGGAATTAGAGACAGATGACGAAGACAACACCTAAGCCGCACCAACCAATAACACCTATCTGGTTCGCCGTAGTCATAGGACAATGTTTTCATTTCTCGATTGAAGAGTTCCAGGTTTGACTAGATTAATTCCAATAAAGATCCATTGTAAATGCGGGAGTCAGACGCTGAAGTAGCGTGAAAATGTCTAGAGTTGCTGTTGCCTCGGGCGTCTTCATCTTCATCTGAACACGTTTCAAATTTAGGAGGTCCATCCCTGAATAGCATTAGTATAACTTTAAAATAACAACAACAATAAGCAAAAAACAAAACAGTAAAATAATTAATAAATCAATCAATAACACCAAGATTTGAACTAGTGATCTCCGATCAAATTTATTACAGGTCATTGTCACATAAGCGAAAGATTTTCGGTCGAACCAGCGGCTTTATTCACCATCCATGGTTAAATCCTGATCAGCGGTTAAAAGGGAATTTACACGAACAAGCGAATGTTGACCGAAATGATCGGCTGGATGTATCCCCTAACTGGCCAGTTAGTCCAGTCATTAGGTGCTAAAAAGGGATGATTTAAAGCAAATTCTGGTGGAGTCGTAATTTTTTGCTCCTATATGTTTTTTGGGGTGCTGATTACGAATCTGAGGTTTCCCACCAAAAATTTTTGTTGGAATTTTAGTTATAGCCAAAAAACATGAAAAAATGGGCTTTCTTCCAGTTTTTTGCTTATAATTCAAAAACTATCAACTTTTTTATAGCATCATATATCAAAATAATCAGCACAAAATTTCCTACAATTTATGTCTGCACTATTTTTTCGTTACGAGTACCGTTTAGGCGCTATAATTGGTTGAAGTTTGGCGAATGTTTGACTTAACTGCTAGCGCGGCTTGAACAACAACAAACCATCCTATCTGTAAGCGCGAAATCATCTATCTTACTAAATAAATTTTTGCTTAATTAATATACTTTTTCTATCGTAAAGTTCTTTGCTCAAATAAAGATTTTAGCAGTTATATTGTGAATATACTAACGCACAAAATTCGTTCTAAATCTTTCTACCCCTGGTATTACCTGGCTTTCTCTTTCGCGGTTGCGAAGTAAACTACAGAGTAAATATCACGAATTTTTTAATAAGTTAGGAGGCTTAAACATAGGCCTGTTATTGTACCATACCTGCTCTTGGTATCAAAAGAATCGAAGGAAATAATGTTAATACTGTGAAATTCAAAAGAAATGACAGAGTGTAACCACTAGCTCTAATAAGTGATGTCATCAAAGCGCATGATGAAAGTGTATCTATCAACCCTACAACGCTTTTCCAGATAATTTATATTACAAAGCAATCGGATGAAGAACTAAAGGACGTCTTAACATATGAACTATGTCCCTTTCCATTACTTCTGTTTGATGAAGGTGGAATGCGAAAAGGCACGAAATCCTCTTTATACAAAGCTTTCAAGCCATGTACACGGGATTTTAATGCTGAAAGTAATGTGTATATTATTGATGGAGGATACTTGCTGCAGAGAGTCATCTGAAAAAGGGGTTCAACTTTTTCATCAATTTGTGATAATTATGTAACATATGTTCGTACAAAGTACAAATCAACTGCTCTAGTCATTTTCGATGGGTATCCTGAAAATGAAACAGTAGGAGGCACTAAATGAGCATAACGGGCCAGAAGAACACAGAAACAAATGTCAAGCGAAGTAATGTTTGATGAAACGATGATACGAACCGTTTGCTAAGAAAAATTCCTGGCCAATCCGAAGAACAAGAATAGATTCATTTCCATCCTGATGAACAAATTCTCCTCAGTAAACATGATGAACAAGTTCTCCTCAGTAAACATACAAGAAAGCAGACGAAGATGCTGATTGTTTAATTGTGAAAGCTCTACCTTTGGCCCCAATACATCCGTCTGTGGTTGTCATAGGTGAATATATCGAACGTTTTGTCTTAATTGGCATTTGTACCTTTGACAACGTATTTTTTCTAAAACTAGGAGAAGGAAAATCGCTGAAAAGGTATTTTCTCCTCACACAGTTTTAGAAAAAACAATCGCCGACAATATTTTATTCAGACATGCCATGAGCGGATGTGACACCACATCGGCTCTTTTTAATTATGTTAAATTGAAGTTTGTGCAGATTTCGAAAAACAATAATGATCTCCTCAAAGTAATTGAAATTTTTAAGAACCCGAATATGACCCCTGAAGCTGTTGCGGATGTAGGGAACTGCTTTCTTGAGGCATTGTATGGCTACCCAATACCTACCTAGGGTACACCATCCTTGAATAATGTTTGCTACAAATGTTACATGAAATCTTCATTTAACAAGAGTAGCAACATGGCTTCGCTTCGCAGTTGCCCACCAACATTCCCTAAAAGTTTACTATCATATACAGCACTGGCTTGGCCATAAAAAGAGACTTGAAGACTGGGGTTGTGAAAGAACAAACAGTGGGCTCCAATCTGTCAAAACTGTGAAGCCCCCCGCACCTGACTCTATCCTGTACGCAAGATATCCTGCAAGTGTAAGAAGAGGTGCACAGGAAATTGCAGCTGGAGGAAGGTTAGACTGTTTTGTTTAGTGTTGTACCCTCATTGTTGGGACAACTGCAGTAATAGAGGGATTCAAGTAATTAATAGTGATGAGGATGATGATGGTGAACCAATACTGCCCGATGATTTAGTTGAGGCGTCTTTACTTTTGCATGTGGAGGAAGACACAGGTGATCTTTCAAAAGATATTGGACCATAAGCTTCAAAACGACCAAGATAAAGTGAAGAGACTGTGTATAATGTATGTAGATACTAAGATCATATTTATGACTGTAGTTGTATTATTATTAAGCTATTATGACTTTTAAAGTTTAGAATGCTACTTTTTTTTCATGTGATTTTTTTTCTTGGTTACTGTATACCAAGTTATTCAAATTAATTAATAAAAATTAATTAAGTTTAATTAAAAACCACACTAAGTACTTTTAGTTGTTTGTAAATAACATTTATTGGAAAAGTGAATCTAAATTTCCATCAACATCAGCCTTTTAGAGATAATCAAGGAATTTTATTCATAACTAGCATCTTATGCCCGGCGTTGCTCGGGACTAAATTACTTTCATGTCTAATATAACAGATGAAAAAATTATTTGCAAAAGGGACATTATGGTAGAAAAAGTGTATTAAAGAAGTAAAGTTTATTAATAGTAAGATAGTAAATTTTAGTGCATACAGATAGGAAGATTTGTTATTTTTCAAGCCGTGCTAGCAGGCAAGTCAAACTTTAGCCAAACTTCAACCAGTTATGGCGCCTAAACGATAAGCGTAACGAAAAAATAGTGCAGACATAAATTGTAGGAAATTTTGTGCTGATTATTTTGATATATGATGATGCTATAAAAAGTTGATAGTTTTTGAATTATAAGCAAAAAACTGGAAGAAAGTCCATTTTTTCATGTTTTTTTGGCTATAACTAAAATTCCAACACAAATTTTTGGTGGGAAACCTCAGATTCGTAATCAGCACCCCAAGAAACATATAGGAGCAAAAAATTACGACTCCACCAGAATTTGTTTTAAAAAACTACCTAATGACTGGACTAAGTTGGCGAGAAAGTCGTTTGGCTCGAAGGCTGAGGGTAATTTTAAAAATCGCCAACAACAGAGAAATTGAGATACCATGCCAATATAGCAACCCAATAAAGTATACATTTGGCAATGCATTTCGGTCACCATTCGCATTATTATAGCAGAACCATCATTTAACCGCTGATCATGGTTTAACCATGGATGGTGAATAAGGCCGCAGATTTTTTAAATGAGAACAGGCGACTCGTTTTTTCTAGTAAGAAGCTAACTAATGTCCTTTTATATGAAAACATTCATATCCCATGAATGCAATTACTCCATTCAACAAGCATAATTATTGAGCACCCTAAATTATGGCAAAATGGGCTTGTTAATACATTACATTTAAAAAATTGCTTCAATACTGAGTATATTTAATAAATGTTAGAAAAAATAGAATAAAAAGAGTCTGAAAAGATAATAAAATAATATTTAACCATAAGTAATGACAAAGAACTGGAATTAGATTTAAAAGTTGATGACAATTCGGGACTTTAAAAAAAATTCTGTATTTCGCATTTATATATTCTATAAATAATTAACAATGTTAAATTATATAATAAAGTGTTTTTAAATTAAATAGAGGCAGAAAGATTCCTCAAGATATATTGAAATTATTCTAGTGGTGTTTATTGGGGTCAAGTATAAGGATCACTCGTAAGGGATCATTTTAACGTAACTGCATTTCGCATCTGCTTTCCGTGAACTCAGAAAATTGCATGCAAGAGAAGATTGGTTTTGCAAATAGATCTTTCTTCAGACCTTTACTTTTTATCTTAAGAGCAAATTTAATGGTTCTAGTTCTCAATCTCGTTTTTGATATATATATAACAAAGAAGCGTTCGCATGAGATGGAAAAATGCATCTTTACTTTCCGAAAATTGAATTTTTTGAATAATTTCTTTGCTTTGATGTCCAAAACAAAATTAAATTTTGTTTCCTAGAGCTAATGTTTGAGATATGTTTTAAATCATATATATCAACATTTATAGAAAAACAGTCGAAGGGCATATCAATGCAAATAAATTTTTATTAAAAGGTTTTACTAATAATAAAGGAAAGAATGTGTGTGTGCGCGTGATTGTGTGTGTTGGAGCTCTACAGGGCAGATCGCAGTTAATTAGAGCTACGAAATTTGGCACAATACTTTGGAAGTTGGGAATGTGCATCTCGGAGCTATATTTCAAAACTTTTAATTAATTACAAATTAAGCAAATTTTCACGTTTTAACATCAAATAGCCTCAATAACTTCACAAAGTTTCATTGCAAAAAAAAAATTCGCATCATCTTAAAATTCAAAAAAAAAAATTATCCTTTCATTCATACTAAATTTTAAAATATTTTTACTCAGCTCCTTATTGTTGTAATAAAATTAGAATCGTTTTCATTACAATTAAAATATTTTATCTTGGATTTTTCCTCCAATGTTGATAACGAAGATATGAAAATTTGGTTTATTTTTGCATACTGAGTAAGTTGTAGTAATTACAGATATATTTTGAATTCAAAAGTAAGCAATGATGAAATTTTTTTTTGTTCGTACATTTCTAAACACTATTGTTATGTCATATAATTTAAACCGACGCATAAAGATATATCATCGTTCTTTAAGATTAAAGTTTTGCTTTCTTATTGTAGTTCACTATATTTTTTTTATTCAATCAGTAATCGAAAATTCTTTAAGATATTACAAAAATTATGAAGCATATTCGGTATTAAACAAAATACTCCGATACTGAATGATTTCATTTATTATCCTTACATACTTTTGAGCATATTTCAATTCAACAAGCAAATTATTGTGAAGCTTAATCATTTCATTAAGTTTAAGCTTAATCATTTCATTAAGTTGGAACTTAATCATTTCATTAAGTT
>BGPR01000001.1:2089854-2184790 GCA_013235015.1 Araneus ventricosus
CCGAAATTCTCCGAAGCAAAATGCTTCATTGATATTGTAACTTTTTTTATAAACAATTTCATACCTTTAGATTTCTTCTTCTAAATCTAAAGACATGATTCTCACATTTTTGCAGTCACTCACTTCATCCTCTTGCGGTGCATCAGTATTTTCCTTTTATTGATCCCAATGTATCCTATGCCTTTTAAAAGAATTTGGTAATACTTTGGCATACACACTATATAATCAAAAGTATCCGGATACTTTGGTATTTTCACATTTTTCAGAATTTATCCGGTTTGGCTAAAACAACTGTCCTTGAACTTCGACCATGTGAAGAATAGACTCTAACTCACATTTTACGGTAAAGATTCGGTCACTAGGGCATTTAGGGGACCGACCAGAAATTGATGAAGAAGAAAAAAAATTGGGCTCACCCCGTTCCACAGAAAGTTGATAATGATTTAAAAATTTCATCAGTGGTTTTACTTAATATGCATTGTGTATAAGCATTTTCGTAAAAATAGCAAGTATATCTGGAAAAAAATAATGGTTTTCTCAAAAAATCCCAAATGTTTCCGAATGTTTTTTGTTTATAACATGCAGAGATTTCCACCAAATAATACAAAATTTACAAAATACTTGACAATGTGTGTGAGAAGTAGTCAATTAAAATTTGAAGTTAGTACTATGAATATTAGAGGATATATAAGTATTTGTAGTAAGTAATTCTTTACTGCGCATGCGCAAGATATAATGTAATTTTTCTTCCACAACTTCAAAGCCAGATATATAGGGCAACTTATATAAAAATTCCAGTTGAATACCATTAAGATTTAGAAAAACATGGGCATTGCAGTGAGCATAATTTCGGCTTCTCTCTAATAAAAATGAAATTATGAGGGTTTTTCCTCAAATTGATAGTTTTTAAAATTGAATATTTGGATAGTAATCGTACAACTGCAATTTAAATTATAATTTGTATTTATATTAAGTATGCCTGGGTATACAACATATTCAATCTTTATTAAATTCTATAAAATTATTCGAAAATTAGTAATTGAAAAAGAAATTATAATTTTGGGTAAACTTAATCTGTCATGTTACCTGCATTCTTATCGTACTTAAAATTTGTTGAAATTGCTTATTTTGATTTGAGGAGATATATTTTCTGAATAAATATTGTAATTAACAAACTCTTCTAATTATTTCATAACACAGTATACATATTTAGACACTATATATAGAAGAAAAAAGAACAATAAAAATTTTAATTTTTTTCTTTTATTTAATGGTTTAATCGAAACTTTCTTGGAGATTTAATGTTTGATTAAAGTATATTAATTGAAATAAAATCCTCCAATACTTAAAAAATTGAGCCTCCAAATGCTTCGCTCTGAACGTATGTTTAATAAGTATTTTTTTTCTTATTATTTATCCTTTTGTTATGCGAAACTGATAATTTTCAATTCTCGGTAGTAACTGAAATGGTTATTGACAATATCAGTATTGTTTAAAGCAATCAAATTTTAGCATTTATGTTCAAAACACTGCTGACACATTTCAACCGAAGTATACAGGGTTCCCACTTAAATACGGGCCATTACCTTTTAACTTCAGATCAACGACAGTTATAGTCATGAAAGTAGTGTCTAGGTATAATAAAAAGTCTGTGCGCTATGCGATGAGCCTACATGCAGCGCCATCTGGTGGCAAATTTCGTAGTTAGGGCTCCTATCTCAAAAACGGTGCAAAATAGGGGAAATGCCAATTACAAAGTCGAAGAGCGTTATCGATTTAGTACAAAGAAAACCATCTAGTGGATATTAATGCGAAGAACACAACGTTTAAAATGCACATTTGATTCTTCGCAATTTCCGGAACTGTGACGTCTTAAAGCGGGTTAAAATGAGAAAAAACAATTAGTCATCACAAGATATCTTTTTCAAAGTGTTCTCCGTCATCTACAATGCAGAATTAAGCCCTTGTTTGGATTTCACTTTGTACACGTTTTAGCATATACATATATTGCGCTATCACAAGCAACAGCAATACGTCATTAAATACACCTACTGTTTGAGTTATTCTCACAGAAAAATAATAATGGGGTCATTTTTTGTCCGAAAAATAACATTCTCTCCTTTTGTACATGACTTGTGACGTCAGAATTTCGGAAAATGCGAACAAACAAATGTGCATTTTAAGCGTCCATTCGTATTAATGTGCGCAAGGTGTGTTTTTGTATTAATTCGATAACGCGCTACAACTTTGTAATTGACACCTTCCCCCTATTTTGCATCGTTCTCGAGATAGGAACGCTACTCCGGAGTTTCCCACCAAGTGGCGCTGTATGTGGTCTCATCGCATAACGCATAAACGTGCTGCTATGTCAAGACACTACTTTCATGACTATAGCTACCGTCGTTCTGAAGTTAAAAGGGGATGTCCCTTATTTAGGTGGGATCCTGTATAATTTATGGTTATACGCGAAGCATTATTACCTATTTGGTCATTCGGGAAAACATTCACTTTTGATTAATTTGGATCCAAAACTAATAAAACGATTTATTTTTTTTTGTTTTTAAATATCAAGAAAAAAACCAGTGTTAACGATTTAAAATTCTATACATTGAATTTCAGACATCTTGAAATCATTAAAGGAAAGGATACATAATAAATTATATATGAAATTCAAACAAATGTACATTTTTTCTATTTAAAATAGATTTAATTTCTTCATCAAATTTAAAGGATGTTTGGGAAACGCGTTGGCCTAGTAGTAAGGTCTCAGCTTCGGGACCGGAGGGTTCCAGATTGTACTGAAGTTTCGCTGTGTATGGGACCTGTTACAGGGTAATTCATACGTAGTGGACAATCGTCCTCCCGCTGGTGTGGTGCGGAAATTTGGAGAGGGGGTGATACCTCAGATTCCGTTCTCGTCATCAGGCCGCAGTTCAAAATAGCCCTCGTGTTGCTTCAAAAGGGGAGGTTAATGTAATTAAGTTAAAGTAATTAAAGGCTGTGCATCAGCTAAAAGTGCAATAAAATCTTATTTACAAAAGTACACTCAGCGTGTTTTATTCACTTTCTTGAAAACGAATTGTAATTTATTTAACTCTGATAACATATTATTACACATCCAACTTATATGACATTTAGCAAGTAAATACAAAAAATGTTAGAAAATAAACTAAAAAAAATGGTAGATAATCAAAGCAGTGAGTTTTATTTCAGTAGCATCATATCTATGCCAGTGCCTGTTTAATACCTGAATTAAGTGATACATATATCTCCAGTGAATATATTCTTTGCGTTGTAAAGGAGAATGCAAATAATGAAATATTTCATGAATCCCGAATCGCTTCTAGAAGTGTTAAGCAATTTTCGATACTACTAAGGAAATACTAAAACTCATTTTAGAGTAAATATTTCCGAAAGGAACGCCTTAAAAAGGACACCTTTTGTCATCAGCGTACTTGAAACAGGAAAATACATATTTCGCCAGTGCACAAATTCGATGCGTTGCAAAGGAGAATGTAATTAATGAAACATTCCATGAATCCCAAATCGCTTCTAGAAGTGTTAAGCAATTTTCGATACTACTAAGGAAATGCTAAAATTCATTTTAGAGTAAATATTTCAGAAAGGAACGCCTTAAAAGGGACCCCTTTTGTGATCAGCGTACTTGAAACAGGAAAATACATATTTCGCCAGTGCACAAATTCTTTGCTTTGTAAAGGAGAATGTAATTAATGAAACATTCCATGAATCCCTTCGAGAAATGTTAAGCAATTTTCGATCCTACTAAGGAAATACTAAAACTCATTTTAGAGTAAATATTTCCGAAAGGAACGCATTGAAAAGGACCCCTTTTGTCATCAGCGTACTTGAAACAGGAAAACTCCGAGAGATGTATGAGTCCGGCATTTTGTAGAAAGAAAACTAATCTTGTACCGAACAGTGGTATTTTTATCTAAGGCTTTCTCTGTAAGTGTCCTTCCCCTTGGCTATCATTCTTCGACAGGAAATGGTCGTTTCAGAAATGTCAGCAACCCATATTTTTTGGGATGTGGAAGAAGATCGATGAGAAATATTAACATCATTATAATCTTAGCAATCTTTAATAAAGTTGTTTTGGAAATTTCATTTGGAGTCAACCCATGTGACATCAGCAACAAACGATGTCACGTGCATAATGTCACGTGACATAACTGCGTCTATTATCTAACTGCAGATTGTCTTGCGCTGTGATGTCAGGCTCTTTTCCTCCTGCCGCATACGCATTTATTTTAAAATAATAAAGATGAAAAAACTTTGAACAAAACGCTTTTACCAATGCATTAAAAAAGAAAAAAAAAATTTTTTCTCAAAAATCTGGAGGCCAAAACAAAAATCGTAAAAGTGTGAGGCGCTGGTTTTATTTATTTCTCCTATTGTTTTCAGCGCCTCACGCTTTTACGATTTTTGTTTTGACTTCCAGATTTTTGATAAAAATTATTTTTTCTTTTTTAATGCATAGGCAAAAATGTTATTTAAAAAAAACTTTTATATTTATTATTTTCTAGTTTTTAGTCTTTAATTCATGTCATAATTCAGCATTATAAATATTTTCGGATTTTAGTATCAATTTTTCATGAACTAATTCCAAAAATTATTTTATTGAAAAGAGCTCTAAAATTAATGAAATATTTCATTGTCTTCAAGACCCAATGAATATACAAAATTTAAGAACTCTAGTGCATTAAGAAGTGAGTGAAAAATCAATCACAAAATTCTGACCTTCCAAAAAGTATTTCGAACTTAAATCCATCTTTCTTCAACTAATTCAAGCAATAATTTCTTTAAAAGGATCTATAAAAGGATATAGTAATCTTTATTTTTATTTCAACATTTAAATTACTGTATAAATATTTTAGTTCTCAAAAAATACTATAGATGGCGTTCCTGAAACCTACCTAGTGCAAACGTAATTCAGCGGATTATTTTTTAAAAATTGATAATTGAGAGCTATAAAATTCTTAAAATATTGCATTGCTATGAAGACCCAATAAATATACAAAATTTCAGAAATCTAGTGCATTAAGAAGTGAGTGAAAAATCGATCACAAAATTCCAACCTTACATACAAACATGAAACATTTCGAACGTAGTAAAAGCATTTAATAAAACAGTTTCGCTGACTTTTATCACGAGAAAATGAATTGACTTCACTTAATTGTGCTTCTAATCCCGTTGAATTTGATGGATGAGATTATTGGATTTAAGTGATAAAAATCTGTGTTTAACCGCCACATAAGAAAAAAGCAATTGAATTTGAGGATAACAACAAGGTATAATGTCAATAATGAACGCAGACGTACACGAGAGCAGGTATTCTGCCAATAAAGCTAATTATTTTATCTGAAAACCAGTAAAGCATTGCAAGTGACACTTTAAACATGGATAACAGTATTTTAAACGAAACAGGTAGCAGTAGACAACTAATCCTTCATTTTTTGTAAAAAGAAAATTGCCTAGAAAAGAATGGAAGAAAGATGCATCCGTAAACAAAGGTTAGATTTTTAAAAAATTAAGCGATTTGAAATGTTATAATAAATCAAAAGTACAATTTTCCCTTTATATTTATCTTCACATAAAATTAGATGCTCAATAATAAACTTACTAAAGCTTTTTCTTCAATTAAAAATTTTTTATATTAAGGGGAGATACGACTCTTAAACCTCGAAAAAATGGGGCAAAACTGTCGAATTCGCTACATTATATCTCTGAAACAATGCAATTCACAAACTCATTTTATTTTTCTAGAAAAATATCTGTTCTTTCTCTTATACCACACACATTTTCAAACCTTCTTATTGGTATGTTTTTATTTGAGAGAGTAATAAATATGGGTATAATTTTTGGAGAAAAAATGAGATAATCGCCTTGCGCGCATGATTACGTATAAAATATTTATCTAAACACAATATTTTGGGTATCTAAGTAATCCAAATAGACTGTTCAAAAAAACTGAACCACAATTTATTAACATTTAAATTTCATTTTTATTTTATATACCAATTTAAAATAAAAATGTTAAAAATAGTTAAAATTTCAACTTCTCTAACCCCTCTAAAAAACCTTCTTTGGAGAAATATGTACAAAAATGTGATTCAATTTGTAGAACATAGCAAAATACATATTCGGTACAAATTTTATGCAAAAATATTCAGTAGTTCTTGATATATCATGCGCGCAATATAAAAAAACCACCTTTTGAGATATAGCGCTTTAAAGATATGGCCATATTCAATGTTTACATTGAAGACCTGATACATTGTCCTTCATAACTTTCATAATTATGGGAATTTTTTTTAATGCGGATTGTTTAAAATTGTTCAGAAAAGCCTGGGAAATAATATATATATTTTTTATAAAATCCAAATTTTTCGACGCTTAACAGTCGTATGTCCTCTTAAGAATCAAAATCAAAAATGAAGACTCAAAAATTTTGAGGCAATGCATTTTTACTAGATTCTCCACCATCAGTAATAAAAGTAATTTCAAGAATTGCATTTACTTCAGCCATTTAGTTCTAAATGTTTAGATATATGCATTTAGTTAATAGCTATTCTGCATTTAATTTGATTCATTATTTTTATTTATTATTTATTTTTCTACTCACGTGACTATTAAATGTTTTTGATACAATAGGACTCCGGAGTCAGAAAAGTTTAAAAAAACCTTTAATTTAATTTTAAAAGCAACTTTCTTCCCTTTTACAAAATAATATTCTTTAGCAGAGATAGCATTGATCTCGATACATCTACCATTCGATTTGGTGTTGCATAATCCGTCATGGTTCATCCTTGTACCTGATAGGTTATGTATTGTATATTGCAAAATGTTAAACATCTGTTTTGAAAGGAATACATGAATAAAATATAAACGAATGTATTCGGAGAAAAATATTTCCTTTAAATTCATACGAAAACTTGTCATCTAAATAAAAATAGCTTTTCATAAAGATTACGTACAAAACCAGCTTCTGCATAACATGCTTGCTTGTATCACAGTCTTTTTTATATTTCTGTCCTATTAATTGGACCATTAAGTCTAGAGAGCTAAATCAAAACTAAATGTGATTTTTAGAAAGAGGTGAAAAGATTTTGAAAAAGATTTAGAAAATGCCCTCTCCAAAAGAAACTTTCTTATAAGAAATGCACGAGATGTTGAATTGTAATGACAGTCAAAATATATTGTAAAGATATGCAATTTCATTTATTAGCTGATATTGGTAAAAGGAAATTATTAAAAAATGGCTGAAAAAACCATAGATTTGAGTGAAAAATAGATTGACACATATTATTAAAAATTGCTGAATATTTCGTTATTTGTTTCGATTATTTGATCCACAATTCATTTTCCTTTCATCTTTCTCTCCATTTTTTCAAAAAGAAGGTAATACAAATGTATCACCTTCTTTATTTATATTAATTTATATATATTAAATTTAGGGAATTTTAATGTATATATATACAGGGTGTCCAAAAAAGTGGAAAAAGCTTTTATTTCCTTTAATATTGTCCTAGATATATACTTCCAATTACAAAGTTTTTCAAATAAAATGAGAATTTGTATGAAAGTACTTTAACTTCTAAGGGGATTGATAATAAAAATTTAAAAATATAATTTTTTATACGGTCCCCGTAGTGCAAAAATGTCAATTAGTAAAATATTTCTCTTGCATTCATCTATTCTCATGCAAAGTTGCATGCTTCTATCTGTAAATCCTACAGAGATATAAGAATACAAATTTATTGACTTAGACCACTTTTCTATACATCTCACTGTTGTTTGATCCAGTCGTTCTACGTACATTTGAGGAATAATATACATATTTCAATAAGTTATTAAAATGGCGGAATCACGAAATATATATAGCAATGTATTCTTAACTCTTTTTAAATTTAAAAAATAGTTAAATAATATATTAATTGAAGTGTTTACAAAATTATTTCACCTTGTGAATCTTCGAAAAGTATTCACTGTGATACATCAGCAGTGACGGCTGATCTGCTCAGAAACAAGCACTGCTATAAAAATATTTCTAGAAAACAATAGAAATACAATTTTCCAAAAATAGCTTCCCCATCAAATAATCGAAATTTTTAGTTGTAATTATCTGAATTCTATTTTAGAAAACAGCAGTATCTTTTTTCGGTGAGTGACTTTTAACAGGAAATGAATACGTAGTAACCAGTCACGTTACCGTTGAGACAACATGAAAGTGAATCCGAATATTAAAAACAGTTAATGAAAGAGAAATCGAAGAAAAACAAATCATGAGCGCGAAGGCGAAACTTGGGTGAGATTAAAGGGGGAGGGAAGAGCATTAGTTGGCCTAGCGCCAAACAGGAGCATTCGAAAAGTCAATTCAGGCTAAGTTCAAAGACAGAAAGGATAGGTATTCGCCTTTATCCTCATTAATTCACTTAGTTGTACGCGTCTATTACTTTTTTATTCATTTTTGTATTCTTTTCTCTTTTATATCTTTTTTTGTTGATAATCGAACTCTCAGAGTGGAGAAGTGATCAAATAAGAATAAAAACGAAAATACGACTTTTTAAAATAATTTTCTGCAACTGAGTCGCAACTGCCTTTAAGGTAAAACTTAATAATACGCACAATGCTGAAAGCAAATAATTTAGCATTCTTGTCCGGGCTAATTTTCTGTATTATGTAAAATTTTATTTTCTCAAGTTGTCCTTTCTTTATAAAGTAGATAAGTGCCACTATCGACTAATGAAACTGAGTTATAATGACAGTCATTGGCAAATTTTTTTCAATCAGTGATGGATGGATGATGTTTTCTATGTTGAATAAATTTGCATTTCTGCAATAAACATCTTCATATAAATTTATGAGCAGCCCCTATAAATATACAAATTAATATATCTGTGGAAGTTCTGCAGATAGAATCGTGAAACTTAGTTTATGTATAGAGTATAAGAGGAACATTTTTCTCATTGACACTTTTGCTCTATGGGGAACGTATAAAAATTTGATTTTCTTAACTTTTTTATTTCCAACCTCCACAGAAGCGAAAGGGTTTTAACACAAATTCTTACCTTATTTAATGAAACTTTGTAATTGGAAGTATATACCTAGGTGCAATATTTAAGGAAATAAATGCTTGTTCTACTTTTTTGGGACACACTCTTTATAATCTATCAATTATGCCAACAATTATTATAACAATCTTAACAATAATCATGCATTTGTATTTCTTTTACTATTGGACTACACCGTGAAAATATTTTAAAACATATTTCAATGCTAAAACATTTCAAACAATTAAAGCAAAAATTTCCATTTTTCCTGACATAAATACCAAAATCAGTTATTCAAACTATTTTACTATATCATTCACCAAACGCTCTTATTTAAAGCAGTTTCAGATCATTAAGAATAATGTTATATTTTAAGATAATAAATACAACCTTTTAATAAATATCTAAAAAGAGCAATGTATTGTAATTTATTTTTATATGATTTGCTTGACTAACACGCTATCTTGAAGCTACATAGATGCTATTAGGACTATATATTCCAACTCAGATGGCCATCCATGACCAAAAGTATGATTACCTAAACTTCCATAATTCAAATGCGAGAATGCATTTTAATGCTGAGAGTTATAACATTTACCAGACTTATATACACTGCGGATATTCAGTGGAATAGGGTCTCTATCCCATGATGTTCTGAATTCGAGACCGAGAATGCTATGAGGCCACACCGGCACCTTAAGAAAAAAGTTTTGCGTACATTTTTGATTAAACAATTTGCAACACTTTAAATTTACTCCAGATACGAGGACATGCAACCTGATTTAAATGCTCTCTAAGCAGGATATCTCTTAGAAAACTGGGGTAAGCCTGAGAGTGTATGGAGCTGTTGTGTTACGAAGCATGACCGAACAAAGATCTTTTTGAATTCAGAGCAAATACAATATAAATGTGGGCAATTTTCCTTTGAAAAACATTCCTTTAAGGCATAATTTGGAAAAGCAAAGATCGCCTATAAGATATGTCTTCACAAATAATCATTTAAGGTTAAATTTGGCCTGTGTTCCTGTCCACCTCACTATGTCCAGCCCTATTGTTATCATAGATCTTGAGTATCGATTATTACTTAGCAGAACCTAGAGCAAGTAAGATAAGTAATATTGCCATTCTTTCTTTTCTCTAATAGGACAGGTGGAATGCTTAAGATGGAAATTACTTTTTCTGAGCTATGAAGCATTCTGAATTTGAGTTTGGACAGGCTTGATTTCTTAAATAAGTAATAAAGTTTCTTCGCTGTTTCGTAAAACATCGATATTAAAACGAGTTCTCCCCATATTAGGAAAAACACTTACGTTTCTGTCACAGTCTTATAAAAATTTTCAGAATAGATTGCGTATGCTAAAAAGTGTTGGAGATCAATAAATTTTACACCAGTTAAATAAAATCTATCATTATATATATTGTTAAATATATGCTAGCTAGTAGATAAGAATACTGTTCACTAAAACATAGCATGGATACACTCAAGATAACAGAGAAAGAATGAGTAACAATTTTAAGAAAATAGGATAGAAAATGCCCTTTTTGTCAGACTGCTTCTGTAAGAAACTTGGGCTTCCTTTCGCACCTCGCAATATTATAATACCTCGTCTGACTAGCAACCTGTACACTTACTTCTTTCAACATAATATCGTCGCAAATTCTTCTCTTTTTATTGATAATTTTTTCCTCGGTTAGGAACTTTTGGCTGATGCCCAAAGTAATGCTACGCAACATGGGCAATTGTTAATGCTTCATTTCTCACGAAAGAATATTAAAAAGGAAAATGCAGTAAACCTCATTTCTTGGTGTATATATTGGGTTATTTCCTTTCCATATCGCGAAAATATGCGGAAGCTGTAGTTTTCTTGCATCGTGGTTTTTAACCTCGGAAAGTTTGGTTCATCGTGACAAAAAAAGGTATGGAAAGTGATTCTTCAAACGAAGATCAATACAGCATTTCCGGCTAGAAAATAGCAGTTAAGAAAAGATTTAGGTTACTCTTTGCAGCATTCAAAGAAATTAAACAAGATTTTAAACTAATATTCCTTTAAATCTCATTATGTGTGTACTCAGATGGAATTTTTAAAACAGATAATCATAAAGAAATATAAAGTAAACTCAGCTTTGTACTTTAATGATGAATTTTCAAAAATTTGCGAATAATGACTTTTCTAAAATAGCCCAGACTTATATGAAATTTTCCAGTTTAATAAAGCACATTTTAAAATGCAAAAATTTTAAATTTGTAATCAACTTTGGTAAAAATGTACTGAAAAGTTGCGATTTATCGCAAATTTCAAAAGGACTGAATTATAAAAGTATACAGTTTTAATATATTTACATACATGTATTAGAAATCTTTTTCTAAAACCAAGTGTTTGAAAGATAATTTCTTTAACATATATTTTGTAAAAATCAAAATAAATGTAAAGGAACTAAAGAATTTCTGAAACCATATGATTATAGAGTTTATAATTTAAAATTAAGCGAATAGAAGCTTTCTATTAATTTATGTGAATAGTAAATTCTCCGTCAATAATAAGTTTCGTTAATAAGATTCAGCAATTATTATTTGCTTTGAGAAGTTTTATAGTAATGCAATTTATACATCGCAATTTTATACGCAAAATAATTTTTAACTTAATAATTAATTGTGGGAAACCAAGCCTTAAAAGTATTAAAATATTTTGAGACATTGCAATTTAATATTGACTGAAAAATTAAACGAACCGCAGTAGGTTTCCTGAAAGGCCTGAAATGATATTACTCCATTAAATTTAAGAAGATTATTTAACTATGGCTTCTTAGGTCTTTTCAAACAGGAATTTTACTAATGCTATGGATATTTTCATCATAATACTCAGATTTAATTAATAATTGTAGTAGCATATACGAGTAATTTGTAGTTTTAATTTATTAACCAAAATTTACTATTTGGAAATAATACAATTACATGAAAACGATTGATGTTTAGGTAGTGAGAAAAAGTATTTTCTATTGGCTAAAGAAAGATCCTGATATAAACGAATGCAAAGAAGAGAATATGTAGTGATTAAAAATGATTCACATAAGTGTTTATCTAGTTTATTTTTATAGGGAATTTTTGAAATTGGTTTCTCAATCTGTCAAAAAGGGCGAGGTAATCTGTTACCCGACTTCCAGATGGCTGGTTTGAGTTCCCTTTCTACGAACGATTCACCTGTTTGTGCATCTGAAAGCACGTCAAAATCCATTGTGGGTCAAACCGACTCTCGTTGGGCAGGTGCGGAAGTTTAGACAGTGATGTTTTGATACGATATTTTGTTCTCGTCATGTTACTACTGTTTCGAATTGTGAAATCTGTTTCCAGCAACTCTTAGGCAGACTCAAAAAGTGATTTTAATGCAGCATATCAAATCAAACCTTTAAACTGTTTGAAATTTGCATCAATATAGTTTCATATCCCTATAAATTTGCTAGAACCACCAAATTCTTTCTCCTCGGCACATAAGTGTTCCAATTTTTACTCTTTTTCGATTACTTTGAAAGAAAGAAATTGTTTAGTTCGAAGAATGAGACTAAATAAATATTTTTTTTTCTTGGAATCGAATACAAACAAATGGAATGGGTTCACTCTGCAGTTCAAAAGCCATTAGCAAACTAATTAACAAACGAATGTTTAAGAACACTTTAATGGAACGTACATTCTTCTAATTTTGATTTTCTGATCGCAGTCGAAAAAACTTGATTTAGAGAAACATTAGAGGTTTCGTGTAATGCCCGACATTCAACTTACAGTCTAGTAGTAATAGAACATGGCATATTATTTTTAAGTGTTTACTTAATTATAATCTATATATACTTCAAACCTTTTGACAATGAAGTTAAATTTAGATGAAGAGCTTCTTAATTATATGTCATATATTACTACAAAAACAAACTCATCTATTCTCCAGACATTCAGATTACAGAACAAAGGTCTTTTAGAGTACTTGTTTCGTTACATCTTATATTTTGTTGTCATTTCACTAACAGTTGCATTTATATCTTTTTGTCTAATTATAGATATTACTTTACTAGTTTCCTTTAGATAAGGGAATTAAGATATTATATTTAATGATTGTATCATCATGCCCATCTCCGCTATCATGACTATTTTCTTCACCAGGAGATACAGTAATATTTCACTTAGTTTTCAACGCATTTTATCAAACAATTTATTTCTAATGCTTTTGTTTTAAATAAAATGCAGTTTTACAAATAAGATCCTGATGCTGTGTTGGTATATATACGAACCTACGAGTAAATTAACCTATTTAGTCAACAAAACTCTAAAAGGAAATTAATTTTAGCCATCATGATTATTGTGGTCAAATTCGTCTCCGTTATTCAAGTTGTTTTTTTCTTTCAAGGATATCGTAGCGTTATATTTTATACAGGTTTAAGTGGTCTGATCTTTTTTCCCGAATCGGTGAAAGTGCTGATACGATAGTGCAGTGGTTCCCAACCCATGGGCCTCGGATAGAGTATTAATGACCGCGAAATGCTAGTCAAGAGTCGAAGTCAGGGAGCTTCAAGAGTTTTCACTTGTTTCTTGCTTTATAAAACCATATATTTTTATTCCTCTTACAGTAAGCTTCTCTAATTACTAGCATATAAGAGCATCTAATATACAGGGTGTCCACACATATAGTGGTCCAAAAGCTAATCTCTAAACCGTTAGAGATAGACACATAGTTAGTTCCATTTGGAAAAATGTTTTAAATAAAGGGAATATATTTCTGAAAAAATTACGAATTCTAACTTTTTATATGGTTCCCCCGGTCCTATCAGTCATATTTAGTACAATATTCTTGACACTCTAAAATTTTAACCAAAAGAAGTCCCATTCTTCAGCGACTAAAACTGATCGAGTTATGGAGCTTTGAATATCATGATTGTTTTCAATCAGCGGCCTCGTCGAGCAACTGCTGCGCATTGATTGGTGAATCGTCTGTAAGACAGCTATTGAAATGGTGTAAATGGTTAAATGGTGCAGAGATATTCAAAGCTCCATAACTCGGTCAGCTTTAGTCGCAGAAGAGTGGGACTTTTGTTTAAAATGTTAGAGTGTCAAAAATATTCTACTAAATATGATTGATAGGGCCGAGGGACTGCATAAAAAGTTAGATTTCGTAACTTTTTCAGGAATATATTTATTCACTCAAAAACATATATTATAATTCTTCCCTTCATTTAAAGCATTTTTCCATTTGGAACTATATGTCTATCACTAACAGTTTAGAAATTAGATATTGGACCACGATAAGTGTGGACACTCTGTATATACTATATATAAATATGTGTGCTTGTATTTTCTTTACTTGTATATTTAGTTAGTGGGCCTCAAAATATTTTTTACACAACAGGTGGTCCGCACAGCCAAAAAGGTTGGGAACCACTCTGTTAGGGGAAGTCAGTAAAATAAATTTGGAGAACTTATAGCCCTCCATGAATCCAAGAGAAGATAATGATGCCTTCTATTCGTATCCAAACACATGTATCAGGAAGTTGCTGAATGGATGGTGGATACACCAAATTTTTCAGGCAGACGCATATCGAAGATTGAGCAACTCGCTGTTAAGTGAAGAGATGTATTCAACTAGTGTAAAATAAAGGATTTTCATCTCACCCTTTTGTGGAAGAATAAATATTCACACCACTAATTCATATGATCTATAAACTTTCAGCGATTCTTCGCGTTTTATTATTGTTTATCTCAGTAGCAAAATAAATGAGTATCTAATATTCTTTTATGAATTTTCTAATAAAGAAAAGCTGGAATAAAGTTTCAAAATGATAATGATGAATAAAATTATTATTAGACGATGAATATATAAGAACTTTTAAATAGAAGAAAAAATCATCAACAAGTTATAAGGATATTTTAGTATAAATGCTAGTTATCAATCAAAAAACTCTGCAATAAAGGTAAAGAGTAGTTCATAATTAGAAAAAAGATCATGCAAATCTCTTTTAAATAAAACGTAAGCTATTTATTATTATTATTAATTATATAGTTAAAGTAGAGAAGATAATTAAATAAGATAAGTTAAATTCGATAAATTGAATGCATAACTGAGTATTCAATAATATCAGCACTTTTAACTTTCAGTAGATTTAGAAGAAAAATGGTTTTATTGATTACAGAAAACTAAATAAGCAAAGCAGAGTCCTACGGAAAAATTTTCTTCCGTTTGGTTTTATGGAAATATTATTAGAGTATTAAAATAACATTTAGAGTACTATAAGTATAAAGGATACATTAAAATATGAAGAATTAACATACTCTTTCGTCCTCCAGTGATTATGAATAAAACTACTCAGACAGTAAAAGAAGAATAAAAGAATAATCTTTAAAAGATACGATACAAATTACATTCTATTGTACAGATATCTTAGTTTTTGGAATAAGTAGATAAATGCTGGTATAATTTTAAATACTCTTATGTGGAATTATTTGTTATATTATGACTAAACTATTATGTAACAGTAAGGAGTAGTTTTTAACAGTAAGGAGATAATTTTTAGTCTGTTAAAAATTAAAAACCACTGGATGGAGTCTTGATACAAAAACTAAATTTTCCCCACTAGAGGAAAGATTTTTGATTAAAATATACAATTTCTTTCAGAAGACAAACTAAAATTTTTATATGGATTGCGTTTTGTTTATTTCGACTGAATGCTTTAAATCCTTTAGCACATTATTTCATAACAAATTATAATATTAATCTAAGGTTTTTCATTTCATTTTATTTCTGGTCTATGAGCTCAGTGGCTCTGGTCTTTCCCTAAGAGTTATGTAGACTCTGAATGTCGTATGTTAACTAAATATTGCATATTTCAAACAAATTAAATATTATTTACTCAGCTGTTGTAGTATTTCTGCAAGCTTGATTTCAAAATTCTGAACATTATCAGAAAAAATTTATTATTAACGATTTATTTCACTACTTCAACGTTTTTGAGTTTTTATAGTCTGTTTTTACAATTTTTTGGGGGGGGGATTCAAAGGGGGATTTCTCAGTATCAGTATTTCTTAAATATCTCGAAAACTATGGGTTTTAGCGAAAAACTCTTAATTACAAAATTAAGTTACATTAAATTTCTTACAAAAATAGTTCTGCATATTTTTCGTAGGATGAATGCCTCAGAATATATAGAGGTATGAAAAAGTCATAATTACAATAAGTGTTTCAAAATGTTAGTTTTATTTTTAAGAAAGAAAGTTTTTATTTCAAAATGGCGGCTATCTATTACAATATATCTATAACATATTATATATATAACATAATATATATATACCTACATAAAAATATGCACAACCCATTTTTACTCTTGTTCGTGATCGAATTTTGCCATATTTTTGTACTATTTGATCAAATTCGAACTCCTCCTCTTCTTCTAGAGGGGCATCATTAGTACAGGTACCATGGCAGGTGCTACAAACAAAAACACATTGATGAACGAGTGTTGCTCCGCCGTTCTTTGGTTGAGGAGAGATCAGCTTTGATCGTGGTTGATGATTTGAGAAATGCTGAATATCTATAGTTATTCAAATTATGTCCATTAGCAGGGGCTTTGTATATGGCTGGAAACATCTTCTCATCGGCTTGTGAGATAGCATCTGGTGTTGATGAGGAGTTATAAAAGACGTCAGCAATGTTTTTCATCTGGCTGATTTGATTTTTGAACAATGTCACTATAGTACTTTACTTTTCTATAAATAGCTGATATTATGTCGCAGCCACTGAATGCAGAGAAAAGGAGGATGGTTTGTGCAAAAGAAAGTTCTACAGCTCTCTTGTAAAAAATAATTTAGCTTCGGCTTTTGCCTTGCAGGCTTCATAAAATAAATGCCACTTTCTGGCGGTGCCAAAGCAATCAGTAACACGACTAGGTCTACTTCTTGCCCTGTTATAGCAACAACGGGATGAGAAATTGCTTTCTCTAACCCACATCTCACAATATAAGCATCAACATCTCCTGTAGCGACTCTCGTTTCAATTCCTTCAAAAGCCATTTGCAGTGTTAGTAATTGAGTAAGCCTGGTCTTATTTCTTCAATGGCAAGAAAATGTTTCTGTCGAACTGTGACAGACTGGTAGCGAGCTTTTAAGTTAAACTCAGCATAAATATGTAGATTTACATTATACTATCTAAATGCACTCATTTGGTGCGTTAACAGAACCAAAAGTCTGAGTAGAAGGAAACTTGTGGAGGGGAACGGACGCGAGTGGAGGCAGGGGGAACGACTGTTCGTTAAATAGGTTTATCGCCCCGCTCTCTGACTCTACTATCGACACATACAATACTACCCTTGTATAAATATTACATAGGCATGAGGTTTTTCCCTGGGCTGTTTCTTCAGTACTTTTCAATGATTTTACCATTACTATAAGGAGTTTTAGAAATATTCACTTTTAAATCCCATTTTGTCTTCTACACTATTGATACCACAAAGATTTAAGGCTATTTTTGCAGAAAATTTAATGTAACTTAATTTTGCAATTAAATGATTTTCGCTAAAACCCATAGTTTTCGAGAAATTTAAGAAAAACTGAGAAATCACCCCTTTGAACCCCCGTACTCTCAAACCGGCGGGGACCTTTAGTATATCGTTTAGGGCACTCTTCCCAACAACTGTGCCAAATTTCAAAACTACAACTTTTTTTAAAAATTTCAATTCGTTGACTGGACTACAAGTAGAAGGAGACTTGTGACGGTTAACTGATGTGAGAGGAAGAAAGGAACACGACTGTTCATCAAATAGGTTTGTCAGCCCCTCCCCCGCACCTACAGATACAACACTAACTATTATATGGTCATGAGGCTTTTCTAAGGGTTGTTAATTCAACACTTTTAATTGATTTTACCATTACAATAAGGAATTTTAGAAATATTCACTTTTGAATCTCCCTGTATATTCTAAATTATTGTTGCTACAATAAAAAACTTAAGACTTTTTTCGTAGAAAATTTTATGCGTTTAATTTTGTAATTGGGTGTTTTTCTCTAGAACTCATTGATTTTGCGATATTTAAGAAAAACTGAAAACGCCCCCTTTAACCCCCTGTACCCCCCGCGCACCCCCACCGGCGAGGACTTTTATTATGTCGTTTAGAAGACTAAACCCAACAACTGTGCCAAATTTCAAAACTACACCATTTTTTTCTATTTTTCTTTCGTTGAGTGGATTCGTTGACGGGAATTTCAGTTGAGTTTCGATGTATTAAGTGCCACGAAAGTCTAGCATGTATTCTTTTATACCTTAATTATTGGAACCTATAAGGTTATTAGCAAGTGTGATTCAATTATTTATTTACTTATATCTATATATATATATATATATATATATATATATATATATATATATATATAATCATAATCCATCAATAAATATTTTATCAGCAGTATTCATTTTATTTCGCCATTTAGTGAACTATGAAAAGTTCGAAAAGGGGGGACCCAAAAGCGTTACAAAGATTATAATGAAAATTAAATTTTTCCTAATAATGAAATGTCATAATACAAAATGCGTTTAAATAATGAAAATAATACAAATGCTAAACGACGAATAATAAAAAAATGCATTCTACACAGAAAATTAAACATTTTTATTCTTAAGAGCGCAGTTCCAAGGACTAAAAATTAAGAATTTCTATTAACTTCTATAACTTGCGTAATATCTCCATAAAATTGAAATTATTGAAAATACCTTGAAAGAACTTATTTAAAATTTACTCAATAATAATTATTTACCCAAGGAACTCATCTTCAAATTCTCTCTTCTCTTTTTTTCGGAGTAAATAGTTCAGATATCAAATTTGATTTCGAAATTTCAATTAATTTCTGAGTTGATATTGATATGAAATGTACGTTTAAAATATTTTAGAGTGTAAATATACACTTGAAAGTTTATTTGAAAAGAAGAATCCCTTTGCATTCTTTTCTAGTTTCGTCAAGTTTTCTACCGTTATGACAAACAGTTAATAACAATAAAAATCAAACACTACACGCATTTTGAAAATATTTTGATGTTTAATCACGTATAATAAAAGAATATTTATGTCTTAAGTCGTTACAGACATTCAATCCAACCAAAACAGACTGTGAAAACTATTCACCCGATTTCTCAGGGCCAATTACATGGCATTCGTATTTTAAATCCTCCCAGAAAAAGAGAAGATTCTCCATTGCAAACAAAGGTATTATAAGCTAAAGAATTTTTATAAACAAAAAGTAATCCTAAACAATAAAGCAGATTGCTTTTTTCGGATTATGGCGTACTTTTTGGATGGAAAACTGAAAAGTAAATGAAGATAATGGAAGCGAAGGTAAAGTTATGAGAGCGTTCTTGATTTACATTTTAAACACAAAGCAAGATATGTTTTGTAACGATTATTTGAAATTAAATTAATGATAATTTGCATTAATTTCATCGGGAATTGAATTCCTCTCCATTTCCCAAGACATATTTCGATTTGTATGAACAATGATATAAATCTAAGTTCGTTTTCAAAGCTATTTGATTTAAAATTTGACTATTTCAACAAAATATTTAAGGAATTTTTCTACTCTTAATAAATGCAATTTTTTTTATATTTTTACGCATGCGAAAAGAGGCCCAAGACTTGAGATTGAAATATTATTGATGAGGAATAAACTTGGTTTGAGTCAAATTTAGATCTTATACACATATTGCATAGGCCTGAAATTAGAATACAAATTTCAGTATTTTGTGCAAAAAGTTCCTGAAGATTTAATGAATAATGTTTTATTTCAGAAAAAACATGCTATTACAATAAGCATGCAAAGATTTATAGAAACAGGAAGAGAACATTTCATCTACGATGCATCATATCGCATCTACGATGTATGAATTGATTTCAGATCTCGTGGTAAAATTTATGGCATTTGTAATTAGAAACTAACTAGAGCAACATGAAACTTTTAAGATAATGAAAATTTTTCTTTACTTTTAAAGTGCAAAATATAAGACATTTTACAAGTAAAATTTAAACTGTTACATTTCTACAACCATTTTGAACAAAGTTGTATATCATAGTGAATTTTCGATTTATGTAGTTTCCATTTTAATGAATTAAGTAAATTTTAGCAAACAAAAAAATTAAGATCAAATATGAAACTTATAAGTATCTCTTTGATTGATCAATTTAAGGGAAGTTGGAACCGTTAACCCTAACCCTGTTATTAACTTCGATGTACCTTTTTTCAAAATCTGTCATAGATTCATGTTTGAAATTTTTCATACAAGTAAAGTACATTTTTCTCATTATACTAAAATGATTTTCTTAAATTCAAAAATTTATTTTTTACAAATTTTTTTGTGTCAAAACAAAAAATGTTAAATTTTCCACTTCGATGTACCCTTTCTCAAAGTCTGTTATAGATACATGTTTGAAATATTTTATAGAGGTAAAGTACACCTTTCTGATTACACTGAAATGAATTTTTGGTTAATTTTTCAATTTTTATAAATTTACAAAATATTTAATTAGACATAGTGAAATTTTACCCTATTTTGACACAAACAAAATTGTAGAAAACAAAGTTTTGAGTTTTTTTAAAGAGCTCATTTCAGTATACTTAGAAAGGCGTACTTTACTTGTATAAAAAGTTTCAAACATGTATCCATAACAGATTTTGAGAAAAGGTACATCGAAATGGCCAATTTCATATTTTTTTGTTTTGACACAAAAAAATTTGCAAAAAATAAAGTTTTGAATTTTTAAAAACAAAATCATTTCAAAATAATGAGAAGGATTCACTTTAGTTGTATAAAAAATTTCAAACATTAATCTATAACAGATTTTGAGAAAAGCTACATCGAAGTAAGAGGGTTAGGGTTCAAACTCCCCTTAATAAAAATATTTGCGACCTTTATCAATAAAGTTTATCAAAAATTCATAAATTGTTTTGATTAAGTTTATAAGCCAGTTTCAAAAATACTTTGTGATCCTTTATGAACATACCTAATAATTTATATTTAAAACGATTTCTGAATTTACACCTAACCCATCAAACTTCTATACCAACATGGGCAAGTCTGTTCCAAAGCCACATCTTATATCCAGCAAGTGTGCATACGCATAACGATCTTGGGTACTATCGATTATTGAATCCTACTACATCGCGGCCAAGACATTGTTTACAAGTGAATACATCCCTGCTGAATGCATAGGCAGCGTTTCTTGATTGACCAATATTCAGAACTTAAAACAAATCTTTTCAGTTGAGTTTCAAAAAATTATATATCCTACGACGTATCGTTTACAGAATCCGTTGCTGAACATCAAACCCCTGATTCTGATCCTTTAGAAATTATTATGACGCCAAACGAAGAAATTAAATACGAACGAAAGTAATCTAAAAACTGAATACTAATTTAAAGATTTTATTAGAAAGTATTAACTTCAAAGAATAGTAATTGTAACGCATTTTTCATAAACTCATAATTAGCAGTATACCTCAATACATCAAAACACCATTGTAATAGTATTAAATTCACACCCTGAAAATATTCACAGTAGGGTGTAGAGAGCTAATTAAGCCATACCAACTTCACACTCTGTTATTTTTCACCTTACATCCATTACACATAGCTTTCAAAAGCATTTCACTCAATTTCCGATTAAACATTTCAAAATAGCGTAATGGAGTTATGCATTATAACCCCTAGAATTTATCCGCAAACGCAAAGAAGAGTGGTACGAGATTTTCCTATCTTATTATTGCCAGAGCTCACAAATATCGGCTTTGTTAAATCTAAAATAAAGTACTTATTTGGTCCGTCCCAGTAACGATCACTGCCAACAACAATTAGAAATCTCACATTGGGGGACATAAGTTACATGAAGGATACAAACGCGGTAGTCATTTGTAGTGGACGCATCCACGCTTCGCAAGGTAGCAAAGAAATATTGCTTCTAATTACTAGCCTTAGACGTGCTAATTAATGCCATCATTTACTTCAGGTGTTGTATTTCTCACCTAGTCTGCGAAAGACTGTCTTTCCAATATCCCCAACAGGAACTGTGCAGAAGGATATTCCATAATTTGAATAGATTTCTTCTTCCAGTACATTGGAGGTGGTTGCCTTTGTTGAATCGAATAATTTATAACTGAGTTCAAGAGGAGCTGTTTTACTCCTTCATTTCTATCCTGCAGAGAGTTAAAATTTGCTTTTAAAGAAAAGGAAAAAAGGGTGAAGGAGAACACCGATTTAATGCGTCGGAGTTTTCTAAAGGATTTAGAATTAGACAGTTGATATTTTTTGGATTATCTTTGTATTAAATATAAATTGTTTTGGCACTTAACAGATATTAAGAGATAGTTTCGTGGATATTTCTTCATATCTTTTTTATTTTAGGTTCATTGTATTTGGTAATGCTGCATAATACTTATAAAATGATAAAATTAGAGAGAATAATTAATTTTACTACAGAAGTAGACTATTTTGAACAAGGGCAGTTTAAGAATTGTTGGGACCTATAGATAATCGAAGTTTTGGGGGCCCCTACCCCCTCCGCAATTTCCAAAATTCCGATATTTTTATTGATTTTATTTTATCTCTATTTAAGCAGTTTTAAATTAACAAATATTACGGAAAATCATAAAACATTTAACTGAGGGTCATTTTCAGTTAGTTGGCTTCAGTATCTCACGTGCATTGTTGGGACCTATAGACAATAGAAGTTTCGGGGCCCCCTACCCCCTCCGTAATTTCAGAAAATTCAAATATTTTTATTGATTTTATTTAATCTCTATTTAAGCAGTTTTAAAGTAACAAATATTATGGCAAACTGAAAGCATAAAGCATTTAACTGCGGGCCAATTTCAGTTAGTTGGCTTCAGTATCTAGAGTGTCAAAAAATTAATTTAAATTTTAAAAGAAATTTTAAGCAAAATGGTAAAATGATTTATTTTTTAATGCAATCTAAATACTCTTATACAAAGTTTGCTAGAGCTGTTGATTTGTGAGTCAGTTAGTAAACTGTAAAAAATGGATCGCACTGATCGTCAAGAGAATTTGAAAACATGATAAAAAAATTACTAAGATTAATGTTCTGGAATTTAGACAAAGTTTGATTTTGATGTGAATCAGTTCGAGTGCATGGCTTTTGTAAATCAAATGAAAGGTCAAAATTAAATTATCCTGAAAATCATGAACAAAATTGAAGCTCGGCCCCAAAAGTTGCGGCGCCCCTAGGCAATTGTCTACTTTGCTTTTTTGATAATGCGGCACTGATATTGAAGATAATTGTCTTAAAATGATTTTATAAAACTGCATCATACGCATTAATATTGGATTTATTATAAGAAGAAACAAATTGAGTAATTAGTAGCATAATTTAAGTTTGAAAAACATTTAAAGAAATCTTAAAAATGCAACATCATAGGAATAATTTCAGAACTCTATTAAGAGCAACTAATTATTCAACTCGATAAAACTAACTTTTCTTATATTTAACTTGTAAATTATCTGTAATTTTTCAGTATAATTGCATCATCTCCATTATTAAAAGACAATTTAGCATATGAACTTTTTAAACGCAAATTTAAATGTTTTTTTAAACTTAGTGAAAAAATTTGAACAGACTGAGTAAATTTGTAAATTTCTAGTTTAAATCGATGTGAATAAAATGCAATGTCCATAATCTAAGTAGAGTAGTTACTGTGAAGCGAGGAAGTAGTTGTGCACAAACCATGTACATATCTGTTTGCTCTGAAATTTTAAATATCCCATTTGTTCGTGCATTTCTTTAGTATAACATATAGGTTTCTTTTATGAATTCTACCAAATATGATTCAGATGAGTGAAATAGTGTATGGATGTTTTTGATCACCTCATCCTTGAAGCGTATGTAAATATCGGTTTGCGGGATATTCATTGTAGCAAGAGCTCTAAAAATAATTCTAGAAATGAGATTGCTGAGGAAGGAGGAATTCGTCGGAATGCAAATTCCTCTCGAATCTCTTTGCAATGAAATCTTCTCCACCATGGAGGAGGAAGCTTCTCTAAGAGGATTATTCAGGCCATTTTCGGACCCTTACTTAAGATTCCAGGGAGTGCTTTGCTCTTTGCGGTTGCTTCTATAGTTAGAGCACGTACTCTACCAACCCAATGTCACCAGACGACTTTTGGCGATCGGTTCCACCCCTTGACTCAAACAACATGTCCCTCTGCGAATTCTCGCTTCTTTCTCCGTTTCCCAATATCCGACAGACCGATACAAAAGGCACAAGATATACGACCATTTTGATCGGATGTATAAAATGAAAGGGGACCGACAGCAAAACAAAAAGTGCTGGCAGACATATCAGTCAACATCAAGAACTATGCTGATTCACTTACTGGCGAAGGTCAAAATGAATTACAGGATTCATTTTTCAAATGGTTTGTTGAAATGGGAACTTCGTAAATCTAATCATGAAAATTTGATATAATATCAGACTAAAGAGTTGGTTTATATAGGGGAAGGTTGCCAGATTTGGAACACCTGGACATTTTAATGTATAGTTGTAGAGGAATAAACCTCAAAACAATGCAATTAACATTTTATGACGTACAAATTAAAGTAGAAAAGTAGATTAAAAAATTGTGTCATTAGCATAATCAAGGAAACTGGTCAGCTAGAGGACCACTGGCTGCAGAAATTAATTAATTTAATTAATTAAATTAAAATCACCCAATTGGAATTAAAAAAGTTAAAGAAAAATATTTTTGGATACTCAAATTTGTACCATCTCACAATGTATGAATCCAAGTGTGATCTTTTATGCACTATATAAATTTTTCTTCTTCCCTTGTTTCCTAATATACGATACAAAACTACGTAACCTTAGATTTCGTTCTTTTTGAACCACATTTAATGACATAAGTATCCTTTTATTCCTTTTTGCCTTGGCTTGCTCTACTTCCAGTTTACAAGGATTACTAGTGGTGATAACTGCTTTCTGAGCTATATTTGTAGTTTCAGAAAATAGTCTCATTGATTTAAACAGTCCAGTTTAGGGAACTTTTTGTGGTCCAATGTAGGCAACTTTTGGACACCAACAAAAATTCTCTAATCTTATCTTCAAAGTTTCTTAATAAAATTATTATAGTAAATTTTAGGCGAACAAGTTTCCTACCTTAGGATACAAAAACATATTTCGCTACTCCTTTTAAAATAGCGAAATAGCTATTTGTCTTCCGTTAAAATATCTAGTTAATGATTTCTAAATCTAAATACTTGTTTTCGAACTGTAACGAAGTAGAGCTTTCACTTAAAAATGATTGCATACCCCACATACATCGTCACAACATATTTGCCTATTTTAAGGCCCAAATATTTAATAGAATTGAACTTATGATACCGGTCCAATCTAGGGGCTGATCCAAATTGTATTTCCATCTATGATTTTTTCACAAATTATGTTAAATACTTTGCACAAGATTTTAAATTACATCATGTATTTCTTATGACCAGATTTGATATTAGTAGATGTGATTGCTTACACTTGATTGATCACACAGAAAGCATATAATTGGATTCAAACTGAAATTTAAAAGAAATGTTATAATTAAATCAAATTAGAAAAAAGTTTGATGTTCTAATTTTCACAAAAAAATCAATAATTTTTAAAATTTTCTAGCAATCATTATGAACTAAAGTCAAACGCTGGAAAATAGTAAAAAATTATCTGGGAAAGTAATTCCAAATACTATTCTACAATGATAAAAAATATTAGATACGAAGAAAGTCATTTTTCCTTCATTCATTTCAGAAAAAAATATTTGGGATGTGTTAGTTGTGAAAATAAAAATATTCAGGCCAGCATCAAAGAAGTGGTATTCATTCTGATTTATAAATCAGAATCGAATATACCTTGTCCAAAGAGCTCTGCTTATCATTATAGGTAGGTAATTTAGTACTTTGATGCATTTGCTCACTACCGTGTTCCAAAAAGTAGTTCCCCTTTTTATGATTTCGTCTCAAAGAACGTTATGGATCATTTAATGCCAACTACTATTACTATAACATTAGCTGTGCAAGCTGGAATGTCAGAAAGACATTTTAATATATATCACCTGTATGAATTACTTTGGGTGACAAATTGACTATTTCTCAACATTAGATAAATGTTATTAAGGTATCCGACTGTGCTCGGAGACATTTTTTAAAAAAATAACTTATTTATATTTTTAATGTTATTTTCAACTGCATATGCTTTAAAACTATGAAAATATTGTAAAATTAGGCTTTCAAAATAATATTTCTTTAAATAAACTAAGAAATTTGAAGAAAAATGACTAAAATATTTGCCTTACGCTAACAGCCATAGACAAAATCATATTCTAAATATACATAAATCCTTATAGGAGTACATTTTTATGACAGTTATCTGTGTTATGCTCTAAAATATTTCTTGTACTTTAATATAGTTTTGAGATGTAGCTGAACATAGTTACTGAACTGGTAATTTTTCATAAAAAATGCTTTTCTTTTATATTTAAGCACTTAAAAGTAATACTTGATTTTAAAATTGACCTTAGTTTTTAGAGGAAAACATCAAGCATATTACAGAAAACAATCTCAGAAAATTTCATATCAATACTTGTATAACTTTTTGAGAAATCATTGTTACGGCCGACAGTCTTCCTCAAAAATATTATTTCTCAGAAAACACATTTAAAGTTTTCATGCTACATAAAATAATGCTTACAGTTCGGTAATAAAACAGCTGTAACTCCATTTGTAATTCACGCAGAGTAAAAATTGAGACAGTTTTAGAAAGCTGGTTAAACAGGCTATAAAATTAAGTCATAAAATTTTTTTTGATAATTTCATCAAAAACGACGATTTTAAAACAGTCGGATACCTTAAGGTTGACGGTCTTGAATTATCATCTTCATATTTATCACCTAAACTAAACGACATGAATTACAACTTTAATATTTTTCAAATTAATCAGAGAATACATAATATACCATAGTTATTACAGATAATGAATATTCATACAGTGCAATTCTTTAAAATAACAAATCTTATTTTTAAAAACAATATGGTTTTCTTACCTCTGCTGGAAACTGATAACCCGCTATCAGATGCTCTGATCCTTTCTCATCAGATCTTGCAAAGTGAATATGTATTTCACTAAAGCGATATTTATACGAAAGAGGTCCACCAGTTATATTCAGTATCTCATTATGAGATGACGGGGTTGTTCGGAATATTACTCCATGTCCGGTGTTGGTGATCATGCCATTTACCTATCGTAAAATATAAGATCAAAATTGATTGTAATTATTATTTAATAAACAATCAGCAATAATAAATTAGCAAAGGAACAATATTGGCAATATTCACACTAAACTTCTTTATTTTCTCTTTAATAAAATTTAATATTTATATAAAATATTATTATGAAGTCATATTAAAAACAGAAATTTGCGCAATTTTCTTGATGATAATCAGATATATTTTATAGGAAACTAGCTCACTGCAATAAGGAAGGGCTTTTTGTCGAATTCTTCGACATTTTTCATCAAAGCAATTTCTTTAGATGACTAACAATAGTTCGCGAAAATTTGCTAAATAACTGTTTATTAATATATTTCAAAGCTTACTTTTATAAATAAAGTCATATCTTTCTTATTTATTTTCATATTCATTGGTTATGGAAACAAACTTCCCTTAAAAGTAGCTAGTGAATAAAAAAATGTTTTGAAGAACACACTTTTATTAGTTTGATAGAAAGTAGAAAATTTTTATTTTAGTTATTTTCTAGCATTTAGACTTTGATTTATAGTTCATTTTGTAAATATTATGGAATCTTGTAGTTAGTTTTTTGAAATTTATTACCAGTTCGCGCCACGAGCATGGAATCGAATTAATAGATTAAATGACAATTAAGTTCTGAAAATATTAAAATAGTATAGTTTCATCAGGAACACACAAGTTTAAAAAAATTCCGAACTCTAGCACATCAAGAAGCAGAGGGAAAAATTTTTTAGACAATTCCATTTTTAGATACATGAAACAAGTCAAGTTAAATAAAAGTGTGAAAAAATATATTAAATTGAGCATTACTTATACTTTGCAATACTTCACATACATAACGTAATGATTTTTTTCATTGTGAATATTTTTTCTTAAAACTATTTATTTTTCGTGAAATAGTGACACATAAATAATGAATTTATATATTCCGTGTTATTTATATTGATTGAATGGACGAAGAATGAAAATTTATTTGGTAAAGCCGGATATCCTAGCGGGTTTATCCAATACATTCAGAATTGAAGACGTGAACTTAAAAAGAAATCAGTTAGCGAAGTCTTAGATGGTAATTCAGTGTCAAGGCTAAGCAACTTTCAAAGATATACTGGACAATTTTATACGCCATTTATGCATAAGAGAATAATAAAAAACATCGGGATAGTTATAATTAGAAGGACTATGTAAGAATTTGAAGAGAACAAATAGCAAATAAATTGGAAACATTTTTACGTGCTATCATAATACAATTAACAAAATAAGATGGTAAATTCATAAATCGTATGAAAAACTCAATTTTTAACATTTATAGATTTAATATGCATGATTTATTAGCCGACAATTCAACCATCTCACTTGAAATCAGTAAACTGTATGAAGAAAATATAAATTAAAGAGAAATTTATTTTATTAATCATTTCTTTATAAGTAAATGATCTCTATAAATTTAAGTAGGTCTCTGTTAACATTGGACTTTTTGGAAATACATGTGATTTAAATTTCTGAGGTGGAAATGTTTTATCCATTTTAAAGGTAGGACATTTCTATTAATTTCTAATGTTACTTCCTTACCTTCTTGTTAATAGATACTTCTAATGTTGCATTCTTACTTCAAAAGACACTACACCGATGAATATCTTTTAAAATATTAAAATACATCATACGTATCTGATACAGGGTGTCCGAAAACAGTTGAACAAGCTTTTATTTCCTTAAGCATTACACCTAGACATATACTTCCATTTTCAAAGTTTTACAAATAAGGTGGGCAGTTGTATGAAAATAATTTGGCTTCAGTGAAAGTTGATAATTAAAAGAAAAAAACAATTTTTATTCGTGGAAAATAATGTAAAGGTGTCAATTAGTTAAATGTTTCTCTTACACTAATCTACGAACAAAGTTTCACGCTTCTATCTGCAAATTTTGTAAATATATTAAAAAGCAAATTTACTGACTGAGCCAACTTATTCATTCCTCAGACTAGTGTTTGATCGAGTGTTCTTTTTTACAGTTCAGGGATAGTACACATATTACAATAAGTTATTAAAAGATCTGGGATCAGCAGATAATAACGCATTTATTAACTCCTACTGATTTTTTTTAGAAAAAGGTCAAATAATACATTAATTGAAGTATTTATGAAATTTGTTCAAAATGTGCTCCTTCAACATCTGTACATAGCAACATTCTTCTAAAAATACATGCTACATGCGATCCAGTTCATCAGTTGTGGCATCAAGATAGGCTTCTTGTAGTCGTTGACAGAGTGTTGTTAGTTGAACAGGAGTTGTGATATAAACAGAAGAATGTAAGCGACCCCGTAAATAAATGTCATTAGGTGTCAAGTCAGATGACTTAGGGGGATATTCAACAGCTGTTTGGACGCCAATCTACCTATAGTTCGACAACGGATTTCGAGACTACCACCTTTGGATGATTTTACACCGGAAAGGGGTGTCAGGCAATGAGTCATATGAGCGCATTTCCGGAGTTCTTTATTAAATCACGCTCAGTGAAATGTAAACATCAACCTTCCATTCTTCACTTCCCCCCTATTTTTATGAAAATAACTCCACCCGGCGCATGCGCAAAAGCACGGAGGGTTTCCAAATCCGTTGCTATAAAATATCTGGAATTTTCGTATTCACCCATCTTCTTATAGCTGATGTGTGGTAAGGTGGAGCTCCCTGTAATTACAATCACACGTGTAGAAGTACTGTCAAAACAATTCATCCATTAGTTCAGACAAAATTCCAATACAATCTAACAGAATAAATCGGTTACCATTCAGCGTATTTCTGTACAAAATGGAACCAACCAGCTAACGGGAAAATGCCACACCTCACATTTATAGAAAATTGCCACTGATGGTGAACCTCTCGTTCGTAGAATGGATTTCCATCGTTTCAAATGTAATCGTTTTGAAGATTGATGCTTCCATCTCGATTAAAGCGATATTCGTCTGTCTAAATTACATTTCTCAAAAAAGAAGGATTAGATTCTACCTGGATTAGAGCCCAATTTCAAAACTCTTGATGTCGGTTATGATCTGATTGAATCTGACCATGGAGTCCTTGAATTCTCTATACATGCCAGTTATTACGTTGAAGTGTTCTCCCAATATCGTTATTGAAACGTTGAGTTCTGATTTGCTTCTTCAAATACTCTAAAGAGGGCAACTTACGAAATAAACCAAAATGCTAATTTCTGTATAATTTGTTTACACTTCATTTTCCCCGATCCTCCCCAAAGAAGTAAGGATCATGTAGTTTTAAATTTCTGCACCATTCTTCCTTAAAAGGTGCGGGGAATTCGGAAGACATGTCCCTTTTATACAGGGTAACAGAAAAGTATAGGGATCACTTTTGTGGTTATCTACCAGTAAAGTTATAAAACCTTTTTACAAATGTAGCATGCAGATCGAAAGCTGAGCTATTAGACTTTCGATTGCAATACTGTTCGATAAAATCACAATAATGCCTTTGAAGAAATTTCACCAAATGCTGATTGATCAAGTATAAGCACTTTTTTAATTTCGATGGAGCCACAGGATTATACAAATCTATTTTAAAAAGAAAGGTATTGCGATTTCACTCAGCCATATCAGTCACATCAAGAACTCAAAACTCGGTTCGACGAAAAAACTATTCAAAACCAATAAAAAATGGTCGCCAAAGCAAATTGAAGAAATCAGATTTGCAGAGGCTTGAAAAGATGGCATCGAAACCGGATCCACCAACAAAGAGAGGCATGGCTAAAGCACTTAACGTGAGAGAGCAAGTTGTAAGCTATCAACTAAAATATACGTTTAAGAAAAAATGCTGCGAGAAACCTAAATGCCATCACTTGAATGAGAGATCGGTGCAGATTAAGAGGCAACGTTCATGGCCACTCCACAAACTTCTCCGTAAGGGCAGATGGAGAAAGTTCATGACAATTGATGAAGCTTGGATCTATCTATCCGATACCAATGCTAAATCTAAAGTTACATATCTTAACCGTGACCAGAACAGGCAAGACTTGACTCCGTCAACCACGGTGCCTCATCCCAAAAGCGTAATGGTTTGGATGGGCATTTCCCCCAATGTTGTTACCAAACCACGGTTTGTGCAACCTGGAGCCAAAATAAATTCTGAGTATTACATACAGAAGATATTAAGCCCTTTCTTAAGGATGATTACTGCAGATTGTACCCAAATGGTGTTGCTGTTCTCCACCAGGATTCTGCTCCATCGCATGCATCTAGGGTCAACCAGAAATTCCTCACGGATCAGCAAGTGCAATTCCTGAGGCCACAACAATGGATGCCAAAGAGTCTTGACGCTGCACCATGTGATTATTTCCTATGGGTACATCTGTAAAACAAACTGAATAAGCGCAATGTTTCTACGCTGAGGGGCCTTCAAAAGGCTATTATAGAAGAGGTGGAGAAAATTCCCCAAGAAATGATTTTGCGGGCTTTGAAATCATGGCTGAAGTATTGTAGACAAATCTATTATGCCGAAAGTCGACATATTGAGAAACATCGTTGAATTTGTGTAACTTTTGGAAATAAGCACCTTCAAAAATGATCCCTATACTTTTTTGTTACCCTGTAGCTAGGCCATAGACAACATAAGAAATCAACATTTCAAAACTTTCCTCCTTAATGAAATATGCCATCCTTTCGGCTGTGGCGTATTATCTTCATAGAAAGGAGTGCTGAAAAATATTTCTCAATAATTTGAAATACAGTTGTGAAAAATACAGCTTTACTTTTAAATAGCCCAAATGTGAAATTGTACTTATCTGAACTGCATTCTTGAAAATTATTGACGTATCTTTTCTCGATGAGTGACTTTTATCAAAAAAGATGGCGAATATGTACAAAAACAGATCTGCTTCCGTCGAGGCAACGTGAAAACGAAATCGAAACTCTAAAACAGCCAATGAAAGAAAGCAAAGCAAAACGAAACAATATCGTGAAGGCGAACCTTGAGTGGGAGTCAGAAGAAAATAAAATTAAAAAAAGAGCGTCAGTTGGCCGAACGCTGAACCAGAGATTGCGAAAGTCCAGCTCAGGCTAAGCTAGGTTCATAGGCAGAAAATGTTTCTTTTCGATCAGTTGTTCAAAATGAGCGAATTGTGACGCTTTCCAAAGCTCTTCGTTATGCAGATCCGTCCAATGCTTCTCTTAGTTCATGATTCATTTTCTGTTCTCTTTTTACATTTTTATTATGCTTTTAAAGATTTTTGTTGATAATCGAACTCTAAGAGTGTAAAAGTAAGCAAATAAAAACCAAACTTCCATTTAATCCACTTTCCCTTCTCTTATTTATAAAGTCGATAGTTAGGGTTATCAACCAATCACACTGAACAACAGTGTAAGTGATTAGCAAATTTTTTTCAAGTCACGACGATTCGATGATGCGCTACTGGACAAATATTTGCATATGTCAGTTTTCATACATATTTGGAATAAATTTTCATTTCTACAATAAATGTCTACACTTAAATTTGCCATAAGCCAGTTTAAATTCAAATCTCTGCAAATTTTGCAGATAAAAACGTGAATCTTTGTGTGTTCATACATGTGTGCATGAATAACAATTTACTCTCTGACACGTTTACACTATGGGAGCCAAATAAAAATTTTATTTTTCATCTTTTTAGTGTCAACCTTCACAGCAGCTAAAGTATTTTTAAATATTTGCCCATCTTATTTAACCTTCTCATACCGAGCGAGGCGGTCTAAAAATTTCCCCTTAGCAGCGACGAAGGCCAGTCTGAGGCGGTTGGCTTCTTTTGATGGGAGGTGAGGTTTTGAGATCACTTAGTAGATAAGCGATCCTTGCCAGCCACAGCCCATTTCCGTGCGCTTTAAGCGAAGGATATAGTGGGGAAAATGACCGCCCAGGTTGAGAGGGTCCAATTCATATCGCTTCCTTCCAAAAAGTCCCTGTTTTAAAGGAGCTAGAAGAAAAAAAGTCGCATCGGGCTTAAAGAGTTAATGAAACTTCGTAACTAGAAATATATGCCTAGGTGCAGTTTCTAAGGAAATAAACACTTGCTTCCCTTTTTCGGGAAATTCACTGATTTCTTTTCTAATTTAAATCAATTATTCTGTGGTCCTTATAGCCGAAAGTAGGTTTCTGAGTATGAAAGATCTTGTACTTGCGGCCCAGAGTGTGCAGTATAGTATACAGAGTATGAAATCTGTAATAAGACTTCTCGAAGTTGATATGATGTTCTGTGAAGGTTTGAAGAAAGCAGCTATAATACAAATGTTATGATCTGCTGACCACAGTTCAAAATCGGGAATCTCATCTAAAATATCCTTCTTGTGTGTGACCTCAATCTAGGACATTTATCTAATAGATCAAAATGAAGCAATTCAATGTCAACAATAACTTTATTGTGTGCCGTAAATATTTGGAGACTGTGGTGGCAGTTCAGGAGTTGTTATCATTACGTGGCCACTGCTTGTAAGCTGGAACTACTGGAAGCCACATTAACTTTGCGTGTGATGTTTCAAACTGGGATATTTATCTAGTGAATGAAGATGAAACATAGTATCCTCTGTACCTTTCATATCTACCAGTATGTCATTAACATTTATAGTCAAAATTAAAATTTCATTATAAATACGTTAATTTGAATTTTTCTACAAAAGTTAAAATTTTTTTCAATAAAATTAATGCGGATATGTCATTGCTTTCAATTATTACTTTGACTTTTCATGAACCATTCAAAAACAGCCTCGAATCAACTATATTAGTAGAATGTAAAAGCCAAAAATTAGGAAATCCTTTTTAATGTAAGTTTTTGAAAAAATAAAAGAGTTTGATTTACGTAATCTCCAAAGATAACATTTGCACATTTCGGAGTTCTTCATATGCAGATATTGTTCAGTTTTTATAGTAGCTTTCCTTACAAGAGAGATATTAGCAGTAATTGACGACGTCAAACACACACCAGAAGAAAAATATCGAATTATTAACAGAGTGTATTTTCTACCATGTCTTTAAGAGAGATAAAAACTCTATAGGTATACCGAAAACATTCTCCGCAAATTCCACGTCATCAGTTTTATATTTAAAAAGATTTAATTTACACTACATATGCATAATCCGACAAAATAAATTTCATCGTTAATGCAGAGTCATAATAAATAGGCAATAGCCGGTTGAATACATGATAGGGTGAATTTTTCAATGGAGAAGCATAGACTCATAAATAATAACTTATAAAAACTATTTTTCGGACTTTCTTTCCACAGTAATTTTTAACGAACTGAAAGATAGAACAGACCAAAATCTTTTTTAAATATTCAGCTAATGATTTCTTTTCCACACTGTAATTAAAATTCTCCCATCTCAATAAATTTATTTAACTTTTACACATACATTCCTCCCTTATTTGGTAAAAACGGAAGTAAAAAAACTATATTTGAAATAATTTAAAAAGAAAATGAGAGAATTGATAATGATAAGATGTGCTTTCAAGTTAAATTATATTTGCTGTAAGAAAAACGGCGCATTTCTGGAGCTGCAATAGCATGTTTGACCATAAGCAACTTTTTCCTATTTTGATCAAATACTCGGATACTTCGAGCAGAAATATTTTATGATTTGTAGAAAATTAATTTTAAAACGTAACTCGTTAATTAAAACCGAAAGTAAACTAATTATAAACCAGAAAAAGTAAATTAACTGACATATGTTCCTGGCTCTCATGGTTAGAGAAAATCCAGTAATGTCTTTTCAAAAACTTTTTTCGTTTGTTTTTGTCCAGAAATAAAGGCAACTACAAAGCTGAATAATTTTTATTCCTTCCCACAAATAAATTTATGATATTTGTTCAAGCCATTAACTGTAGTCCTGTAAAAAATCCATTGAGTAATAAAGTTCCAGTGGCCGTGGATTATATTTGAAATATGCATATTTTATAATTAAAACACACTCTTTTACGCTCGTTTCCATATTTTGTCGACAAATATTGGCTAAGAGATTGCATACAGCTTTCGAGCAACAAAAAAGTCCACTGTATTTAAACCTAAAGCATTTTTATAATTACTTTATACTAGAAAGAATTACTGTGGATTTTTCAAATAAATAAAAAGTTGCGGGAGAAATGGCCGTAAAATTATTTTCCGTCATATAAAGAATCAGTAGATAAGAACTATTTTATACATAACAGCACACTAAAGTAATTTATCTCCGTACAGTAAGAAAAAATATTAAATTAAATAAACTAAGGCAAAAATCGATAAATATTTTGATTCCGCATTTGGCTTTCAGAAGCTTTTTACGAGGGAAATTTTCTCTGTGCATTAATTGAAAAGTATATAATTCCCTTTTTGAAATTTTTCTTATTCCTCACTCCTTTTCTCAATCAAACCATTCACAATTTGTTTATTGTAAAATTAATTTTAAGTTTTAAGAATATTCAATTAATACAGCTTTAGAAATCACCTTTTAGCCTCATTAAAATAGCGGATGATAGGTTAACAAGAACTTTCCAGGTAAACTGTTCGAACCACAAGCATAATGTGGTGCCGCTCTAGCGGAGATGAACGAAGTAAACTGGATTACCAGATGGCTGCTAGGAGAACCGAAAGTGAGAAGTTACCTTTCTATATCTATGAAAAGAGATTCGCACATTTGCATTCATCACCTTCTTTGCGTGGCATCAATGTTTCTGGGCCTTGAATTTCTGAAATTTTTGTTGACTAACTGACGATATTATCTATACTTATAAAAGGCAATGTGTGTGCGTGTGCGTTCGTGCGATGTCCAGACGAATCTATCGCACTCACAGCCTTGAAATTTGGCACACAGGTAGTCTTAATGGTTACTCAATACACCTCGAAGCCGGAATTTTGAAATTCAACCTAGAAAAGTTTTTTTTTGAATGTTTTGTGTTGTTTTGGGTCATTTTCTGGACGTTTGCGGCTGTAGCGTCTTTTCTAAAGGTAGTTGAGAAACAATCAATGCACCATCGGATAGAGCAAACAATTTTCGTTTTAATGAAGTTTGTTTTGGATTTCTAACATAATTACTGAATTTTCAGAATTTTTAATAAATAGTCACTTTTATGGTAATTTTTGATAAAGATTTTTTCAAATTCTCGCATCTGACGTTCCAACAACTCTATAATTTTCGTTTTTTTCCAGCTCATAACTCGAATGGTTTTGTCGGGATCAAAATAAGAACGATTAAAATATCCTATTCCATTTTTTAAAAATTAACTTTTCCTTGAACAGTTCCCCAGGTAGCACATGATAGTCTTATATCATAAAATTCGAAAAAGTAATATTGTACAATACTTTTTTCCCAATATTGAAATAGTGTAAAACGTAAGACTTTTCAATACTGTACAATGTTTTTTTTATCATAATATCGGATTATGTCATATAATACTGCATAATATTATACATATTAAATAATATGAACAGTATTATATAATATAATAATATAGTGAATATTTTAAAAATACATTTTAAAGCATGGAAAAATATTAATCACTTAATTCCCGGGTAATACGTTGTTATTTTTGAGCACCTCTACTTACAGCGAGCTTTGAACCCGGGATCTTCACCACACAAACCAGAAACCTTACCGCTTGACCAGACAAACTTGCATCAGCGCGCGTAAATGATGATAATAAAATTTAGTTACAGAGTTTAGATCTCTACGAAATTTTATGCATTTTAACAATTCATACGAATAGTCTTTTTAATTAAATTATCTTTTATCGTTACAATTTCGAGTTCAAAATGAAGTTAGAAGTCAAAGAGGAAGTAATTTTAGCTCTTTTATATCTAAGTTTGCTAATTTAATAAATTAAGGAATAAGGTTTAAACGTAATTATAATGATATGTTTGAAAGGTTTTAAAATAATTTTGAAATTTATTTATTCCTCCTTCAATGTATTAAGAGACGCCATTTATAATTAGAGTATTGATTGAAAATCAAATACAAGATTCGCAACGAAAAATCACGTGCTTATTTTTACGATAAACAGTTTTTTTGCTAGCGAGATTTGACAGCGAGAGTTTCTCCGGACGAAAAAGAATGCATTGTAGCAATTTCATTGGATGGTGGTGACCTTCCTCGCAGGAGGTGACGTAATATGCTTTCTACAATCCGATTTCTTCCGGTGGCGTCATTATATTCGTATCATTGTCGAAAATCAATAATGTGTATCTTTTGTTTTGATTTTTTTTCAAAACTTTTTTGTGCCATTGTGGGTATTTTTTTCACATTTTGTTGAAGTCCCGATTCCACTGACAACGCCGTGCGCGTACTGCTAGTAAAGAATAAAGATAGAGGAGAATCAAGAAATGTGCTTATTAGGGCTACAAAGAAAGAGAAAATAGCCTAGATATACAAAACGCCGCCCCATGCCCCGTGCCTGATGCCATTACAGCAACCGAACCAGTTGGATCGACATGGAACAATGCCGAGATAGATAGAGGACAGAAATTGTCTTATGATGTTAAAGAGTATGGTTCGAATTTATGTCCTTTAGACGCAATTTTGCCTATGAAACTGTGTAATTAAAAAATCTCAAGCAGCAAATGCCAACCACTATCGCATCTGCAAAACGAAGACGTTACATCCGTGAAAAAAATGGAGATTTTACTTGCTTTCAGTTTAGATAACAATAGAGTAATCAAATGAGATATAATTTCTATGTTTAGCATTTAAGGGAAAGCCAGAGAAATTTATGAACACATAAGGAGAAAAAATATAAAGATGCCACTGGGTGGTGTGCAAAAGTATTAAAGAAATATGGCATTAAGCATGTGGTTATGAACGGTGAGACCACATATGCATATCCAGTTGATAAGAATAGCATATAATAATTCAAGACCTCGTTAAGAAGATAAGGATATTGTCCACAAAAAAGTTTTACAAGTGATGGTACTTGTTTGAAAGCATATGCTGAACCGTATCTACCCCTGAAAGATGGATTGACATTTATTATGGGAGTTGGATTCTGCTTCCACTAATTATTTTGCATCACTCTGAAAACTTTAGAGAATTAAAAAAATACTAGGGGGCTCTGCCCCCTGCTCGCTAAAGCTCGCCAACCCCCAGAAGGATTGCGTTGCAATCCTCCCAGGTTTGCTACGCAAACCCTGCTCGCTTCGCTCGCTATAATGAAGACACTGTGTGTCCTAGAAGTTATTCTAAAATCTGCATATATATATATATATGAATCAGCTTTATTTTGCTTCTGATGCTTTAACTTAAATCAGCACAGAATAAAATTTTTTAGCCTCAAAAAAGATATTTTTCTTCAAATAAAACTTACAAAGTAAAGCTGATTTCCTTTTAATGCTTTCACCTTAATAAAGAAGGAATAAAATTTTTTGGCCCTGAAAAGGGCCGTTTTTTATATAGTGAAAGCATCAGGAACCTCCCTCATAAACACAATTAAATATTTCACATTTTGGAGCTATCACAGAAACAGATTCAAAAGATCGTGCTCTACGAAAACATAAATTGTACGAAAGCAGGTATATACATATTCAATACATTCATATATAAAATAATATACAACATTGAAGATTGTGCTCTACAAAAAAAAATTGTATCAAAGCAGGTATATTCAATCCACTCAGATATAAAATAATATACAACATTGAAACAAATTAAAAATGTAATGCAAAAAAATACACTTGACAATCAATCACAGAAAACTTCCTCATAAACACAGTTAAATATTTCACATTTTGGAGCTACCACAGAAACAAATTCAAAAGATCGTGCTCATGATAAGCTAACATAGAGTTGTCCATGACTAAAAACCGGCTCATTGAGCACCAAACATATCTTTTCAAAAGTTTGGCCTTACGACTTATTAATTGTCATGGAAAAGGCTAAACGAATGGGAAATTGCATACGTTTAAATTTGAAAGGCATGTTAGTCTGAGATGGAATCAAAGGGATTTGGGGAATGAGAAATGTCTCTGTACCATCAATGGATTTTGTCTGAATAATGTTTTGCTGCAATTTTGTGATAATTAGGTGTGTACCATTGCATAATCCTTTAGAGGGAGCTAAATTTCTCAACAGCATTATAATGCTACCTATTTTCAACTTTAACTCATATGGAGGAAAACCAGTTTGTGTCAAAGAATTTAAAAATTCTTCAGGAAATGTCAATTGATCTTGAGGATCTTCACTCATGATCATATCAACTGCTTTATAAACAGTTTCATTTCCCGGCATAAATTCCAACACTTTATTGTTGATTTCCATGGATCGCTCATTATTAACAGTAAGGACAGCTCGATCTTTAAGCTCCTGTGGGGTCACACTGGAAAACTCTATGTCACTGTACAATTGATGTATAGGGTCTTGTATCGAAGGGTAGCATTGCAAAGGCAACTGAATCGTTGAGCCACTTTTTTTCTCTCCAACGTCCAACAACCAAGCACCAAAATCCCTTTCAGATTCAAGGGCACACATATTTTTTGTCAGATATAACTTATGAAATTTCAACCAAAGAGCGTGTTTTTTTTCAAGGAGCTGGCAACAGTTAATGTTCTTGAACCTCTTAAAATTACTGGAAGAACTTGGCGCAAATCTCCACCCAGTAGAATGACTTTGCCCCCAAACGGTTCTTTACATTTTGTGAGATCTTGTAAAAGTCTATCAACAGCTAAGAAAGCATGAACATCTGTCATGGGTGCTTCATCCCACACAATTAATTTTGTTTTCAGTTACATGTCAGCTTCTTTTGTATTAGGCTTCAAATTGCAAGTAGATGTTGCATTTAAATCAATTGGAATTTTAAAAACAGAATGGGCTGTTCTCCCCCTTATTAATATTGTTGCAGCAATACCTGCAGATGCAACAGGAATAACATCATCACCTGTACCACGTATTGTGAGAAGCAAAGTTGAATAAACAAAAGTTTTTCCTGTCCCAGCAGGACCATCTAAAAAATTACACTTGGGTGTATCTGCAGCGTTGTTGTACACTGCACTTAATAAGATTTCCACAACATTCCGCTGTTCACTATTTAACTGCATAGTATAACTATTAGGTTTAGCCTGCTCTTCCACAACATCAAAGTTCACTCTCTCCAAAACACTTGCAGGCAAATCTACAGTTGGTAGATGCAGTTTTTGGAGACTTAAATTGTAGGATGTAAGCAGTTCCTCAATATCTGCAAGTGTATAGTGAGGTCCAGTCTGCTCAGAATAACGATGCACAAAGTCCTCACAAAGTGAAACTTGATGTTGCACCCATAAATCTGGAACATCCTCCACTTCTCCAAAGCCACAAATCATTGCGAACAGCATGCGCAACTGTCTCGGAGATTGAAATTGTGCAGCGTCATTCAAAGCATCATGCCACTGCTGGTCACCTCGAAGAAGTCCATACTCCTGACATGCTTGTTGAAATGTAATGCATCTTAATCCATTTACGGTCAAAATATCATCAAAACTAATGGCCCCAGACTTGCGCAGTAGTAGCATCCGCAAATAGTACCTCTCAATATCCAGTATACTAACTACTGGCAGTCTCCCAATAACATTTTGTCCACCACGTTGTCGCTTCTTCCAATTTGTGGTACTCTTATCAAACATATAATATTGTGGAATATCTGAGTAAGAAATGTTGTGAGCTGAAGGATCATTTTTGTTTAGTTCAAACCATGATGTTAGTGTTGTTTTTCTTAAAGCAGCTCGTTCAATTGCTTGGGCTTCTTGACCGTCTTGGTACACAATCGGCTGTTGCTGTGGTAAATGCACAGCTAAGCGCACTACAGTGTGGGATTTATGCGACAAATTAAATTCATTTAAACGCCACATGGCTTCAGGTGTACTAACATACCTACCTTCAACAAAACTTAAAATTTCATCATGATCTAGAGCACCTTCTTTTTGTATTTTGACCGAGGCTGCATCATGTCCTTTGTATACATATATATATAAGTATTTGACACTTTTAACTGAGGCACAAACTTCAACATTAATATGTGCATTAAATTTTTTAAGCAACCAAGGATTATATGGGACAACCCATCTGTTATCGATGGAATATTTCCCTACTTCGACAGGTTCAGTAGCTCTTCTGCGATAAATAGGGTATCCATTAACATTTTCCTCTGTATCATCCTTGAATTGTTTCGGAAAACTTTTGCAGCACTGTCCATCTCTCATGCAAGGAGAATTTATATTTATAGTTCCACATGGGCCATGTACCATGCATTTTGTCACAATTTGGAGGAGTCTAAGATCAGTGCAAGGATCTGGAAGTTCTGCACTCACAAACTTGTCAATGTCATCTTTAGTGCGAATTTTGCTTTCTGAATCTAATGTTAGAAGAATGTGGGCATGAGGCAAATCTCGCTTTTGGAACTCAATAACATAGATATAGGTCAAAACAGTTCCAAATATTCCATGCTTGCAAATACCTTCTAAAAGTTCTTTTAATTTCATATTAAATACACGTATAATAATATCAGGTCGGTCTTTAGGACGTTGTACTCCCTCCATGCAATTTAAAACTTCAAACCAAGATGGGTTGCAAGTAAAGGTCAGAAAGAGATCTGGTTTACCAAACTTGCGTACCATAGCCATTGCATCTTGATAATTCTGTTGCATATTATGTGGACTCCCGTTCAGTTCGCTTTTGTTCATTTCGGATAATATATCCGACAGCACGACTTAAATTCATTATTTTTACAAATTTCCAACTACTAAAAATAGTTTTCAATAAACGTGATCACACGAAGCGGCTTCGGACTTTCCGCGGATGTAAACAAATCAAACGTGCGAGCTGTTGCCAAACGCTGATTAAGAAATTCGACCTTTTTTTGTCGCCACGTAAGAGAATTATATATATAGATATAATTGAAGAAAGACAACCTCTGATATGGAAATTGAATAAAAGAGCAAAAGTCACCTAATCTCATTTCAAAGAATGGGTGCTTAAAGTTTCGAATTAACTTCAAACAAATCGAAATCACATTGCTATTGAATAATTACCGGGATACCCAAAAATATATTGAAAAGTATTTGCTGTAAGACTTTACTTGGATGACAGTTAGGTTTGTTTTGTTGATTCAATAAAATGGATTGGGATGTTGTAGCGGGTTTCAAGAAACTGCACACTGGTGCAGCGTTTCGTTGGTGTTTTGAAGGGAAGTAATCCTTGATGATGACATTAAATAGTTTTGAAAAAAAAATTTTGAGTCCTTTGAAGCTACTTCCCTCATTTAAAAACCGTGTTCGGATGTCACTCAAAGACGCTTATATTTTGCTTGGCGAAAGTTAAATCCAGCTTGCAAGCCGGGTGTCGGAGATGATGATTCTGAAATTAGGGATGAAATGATGACAACAACTAAATATTTGGAATTGGAATTGCGTAAAGAAGTCTTTAAATAGCTCGTAATTCAGCGTGAAAATAATCTGATGATTGAAGAACTCCAAGACTTTTGAATCAACTATACACTCGGGTTCAAAAGTTAATGATAATAACTAGTAATTTGACCTGTCCTTAAGGACATACAAATATCGAGTCACTGACAGTTCCGAAGAACGCCAGCAAATTCGAGTACAAAATTTCTTCACAAAGTACACTGCTTCATAAGAAAAAAAATGTTAAAATAGCCAACACAATTTCTCACAGTTTCAAATTCCTATGCGCAATTTCAAAGAAGGTTCAAAAGTTAAGAATATTTCGTAAGATGCTAGAAATTTGGAGTTAATTTCGATACTATGGTTCACAATCAGATGTGGAGAATTGTGGGATGTAGATATAATTGCTGGAACTCATATTTTACAATGAAGATTTGGTCACGAGGACATTTAGGGGACCTACCAGAAACTGATGAATATAAAAATGATTTAATGATTTGAAACTTTCATCAATAGTTTGGTTTGTTGTACGGGATACTTATATTACATTTTAGTAAAGCTAATTGCGGGAGCACAGCTGCTGTGTAGTGCTGCTTGTTAACATACAAGTCAGTCCCGGTTGCAGTTGAATCACGTTGTATCTATATATATATATATAAGAGAAAGTCATTTGAAACTCCCAAACTACTTTGGCTAGAAACTTGAAATTTGGAAGATGGTTGCTTCTTGGGTAATAGGTGCTCACTAAGAAAAGATATTTCGAAATTTTAATTAGACTTTTAATTAATTAAACATCACTCTAAATTTTAATGTTTTTCCGTAATAACTTCAGACCTAATTATTACAAAAAACCCATTTTAACATCATGTTAAAGTTCAAAACATTAGCTTTTCAATGATACCAATTTCATTTTCATGCAACATTCTGTTTAGTTTTAATTAATTTTGGAATGTTTTCAAACATAATTTTCAATAAAGTTTTTACTGCTATCGTCTGCAACTTTTCTTGCCCCTTCACCGAAAAAAAAAAACATTATTAGCTAAGAACAGATGATGGAGAGTTGCGTTTTGAAAGATTTCCCTGGCGATACCGTTTTATTTTTCCTGTACCTTAATGCTCGGGATAAAAGTACTTTTACGTCTAATAATTTTTTAATGTAAAAAATACATTCATATAAAATATAATAAACAAAACCATTTTATCGTCTGAAAAGTTTAATTAAAATGAAAATATCAAAGTGAACCAAACAACTTTTAAAAACAGCCGAAAGCAAACTTTCTCAATAAGTCATCAATAATTTTAAAGATATGAAATTTAATTAAGGATTTTGTTTATTATAATATTTTATATGAAAGAATTTTTTTATATTCAAAAATTATTAGACGTAAAAATGTACTTTTATCCCGAGCATCAATGTACCAATAATGTATTACTACGCGAACGAAGTTGCGGGCATCAGCTAGTATATATATAGCAGTTCACAGTGATTTCATCCCTTGACGAATCGTTAATGTTCCTTAAATTTCATTTTATATTTTTACTATTTATATTATATTGCATATACATATATATAACAATAGAAACAAGACATATAAAAAGATGAAAAAACTTTACGAATGGAATAAAAGTCATGGCAAATCACTCATCAGAAAGAAAGGTTTACCTATCATATGACTAAGTGCTTTTCTCAACTGAATGAGACACGAAAAATTGTTAAAATTAGTCGCTATTCCCCACAAAAGCAATAACCGTGGAAATGGAAAAATTATGATTTAAAAAATATGAACAAATATCGATTTCAATAAATCGATCGCTAAAAATTCAAATTAAAAAATCCTAGATCAATATAAAATTCTGAAACACAGAAATATACATGAAAAAAGAAAAGAGATAAATAACATACTATCTAAGGAGCCAGCACAAGAGCGACTGTTTTCATAGCAGGTTACTAGTGGAATTGTGGGAAAGTAAGTGAAAAAATGTAATCAAATCGATTTTGTAGTTGCAAAGCACGGAAAACACATTTTAACTGATATATGGTGCCAATAAGTTTCGATCAACATTTTTTGCTGATGAGCGACCAATAACTACATGTGGTTTTCTTATGCAAATAATAAAAGAGTAAAATGCCAGAAAGCTTATTGTAAAGTTAAACATTATTAATTGAAACATATTTTCATTCTCTTTTATTAATAATGAAGCTTTTATAATAATTCAATGAACATATGCGTATATATGTATGAGTTTATATTACTGCGTATTGTAATCATAAAAAAAGCAATCGGTACAACTCTCTTAGCCATAAATATTAATTTGCCGTTATACGAAATACATTTTCTTTCTTTTTCTATTCACAATAGCTCCTTTTCTCCTTTCATTCTCTTTTATTAATAATGAAGCTTTTAAAATAATTCAATGAACATATGCGTATATATGTATGAGTTTATATTACTGCGTATTGTAATCATAAAAAAAGCAATCGGTACAACTCTCTTAGCCATAAATATTAATTTGCCGTTATACGAAATACATTTTTTTTCTTTTTCTATTCACAATAGCTCCTTTTCTCCTTTTTTATACTTTGAATAGCGCAAGCCACACAAATTTGTACCTGTCATAATGAAAAATTACACAAAAAATTATCCCAAGGAATGACGTTTTTTATTAACCTTAGTCATGTGTGTGTGCTTCAATTATTTTTCTTAATAAAAAGAAAAAACTTAAAATCTATTGTTCTTCGTAGTATCTGGCCGGAAAGAGAGGCAAACAAAGGAAACAATGGAGATATCTGTTGAAAAAATACATAAAAGCCACCGTTTCGTCACTATGTGGTTATTTATGAGAGACAAAATGAAAGAACCTAGTCAGCAGCTAAGCAGTGAGGGGAAAAATAAAATAGCTTCGAAAGAGGGGAAGGCATCCACTTGAAGAGACATGATGTTCGCCATTTTTTGTTTGAACAAATTTCAAATAAAAGGCATTTATATATATGAAAACATAATTTTTCCTTTCCATTCATTTCTTATGGAATCCCTTGGAAAAGGACTAAAAATAAAAAAGGCGTCATACTAGGGATCTATTATTTTCTTTTAGCCATTTCTTTCGACTAATTTGTAAAAACGTTTATGAAAAAACTTTACTTGCAAAAGAAAAAATCCGAGTAAATAACATATTGAAATTTAGTATACTTTTATATTGTATTGTTTGCTGTAGTAATGATTTAATTAGTAATTCCATTTTTTCTAACAAAAATACGGAAAAATTAGGATATGGATTTACAATTCTAAAAAGTGTTTGCCGTCTTTCATGCATATCAAGTTTGTTTAATGGGTTCTTTTTCTCAGAAAGAACCCTCTTTTTTTAAGGGAATTTTAAACAAATGACAAAAGTGATATATTTTTGAACCTTTTTGATAAAAACTTTTTATTTTGTGAATATTTTTTTACAACTAAGCCCAAGCGGATTAATTTTAATAAATTATTATTTACTGTTCTGTTAATAGCTGTCGCATAACTATTTTAGTGAGGATATTTCAAATAATTTTAGACCGAAATGTTTTGAAATAAGTAAGACAAGAATCGTTCTTATTTGAACATCTACTACACAGTTTTATATACAACTTTCTAAGACGCAGTTCAAACTCGTTTTATAAAACATATTCTAAGTTTTGTTAGCTATTTTTATTATCTTTTGATCTGGGATTATTATAACTTCAAAGGTGGCATTCGAATAGATTTTTTACAGAAGGTATATTTGCAGCTAAATATCGAATTCCCATTAAGCTTTATAAAACTCATGACAGTTGATTAACTATTTATTTATTTATAAAATTCATCGTTTAGAGCTCTTTAAAAGGTGTTTATAATATTTTGAATACAGTAACTAGAACAAATGTGTTTTATTTCCAATTTCCCGCTGAATTTCCCATTTTAACACTCTGACTCCTAAGCCGGCCGTAACTGACCATGCAACTTCTATACTAGTGGGGCGGATTTCGGCCGGTTGGTGTTCCGAAAGGGGAGAGAACGCAGTTGGGCGAGTGCTCATTAAAGGAACCCTTAAGGGAGAGATAAGAGATGAAAGGCCTGTCATTCATATCTCCCACAACCCGTAGTGAGGAGAAAAAGGGGAACGGGACGGACGAATCCATTCCACAGAACAATTAGTAAGCGAACTTCCGTATAAACTGTACTCAGATTTTGAGAACTCTTACTAGTCAGAGGGTTAATTTTTTATACCTTATAATTGAACCCTACAAATAATTTATAAGGAACATCATTAGTTACATCGCTGGTATTTATTGTTAATGAACATATAGTGATGATCATTTTAATTGATCTTATGCATGCCATAACTGAATAAAGAACCACAGTAAGTAATCCTTTAATTTATTTGCACATTATTCACGTAGTGTCATTAAAATTTTATACATATTATAATAATATAATTAAGGATAATAAATTTAAAATTTTATTATATAAAGTATCTTAAAGATGCAGATTTTTTCAAAGGAGAAATCAAATCTAATGCGAATTTAATGGTAGAAAATTTTCCCATGTAATCGACAAAATGAATTTTTCTTAAAAAGAAGCTCAACAAGATGAAGAATTAAGAATTGCAGTTACTCCAAGAAAGGTAGGCATTCAGAAAATTCACAAGTTCCCGAATTATCTAAAACATATTTTAATTTCAGAGGAGAATTTTCTACCTCGGAGGTAAACTCTCTTAATTCCAATGCTGCTGATTTTGTTGTAACCGCATTTTCTGATGGGTAAATTGTCTTAGCTGTAGTAAGCCTCTCTCTGTTGTACCCTCTCAAAAAATAAAATACAGCATACGATACATTGCACCCAGTAACTTCTTTTGTTCTCCTGTCAAATGTTAAAATTGTTACATACGATAGCTTTCCTATGACATATAGAATTGTTTACGGCTAATGGATTAGTTTTCACAAATTCTCGAATGGTTGTTCTAAAATCTCAGAAAAGAAATGCTACAAAGAATCCATTACAGTTAATGTAAAATTATTGCGAGAGAAACTGTATATTGTCGTAGGAAGGCAAAAGAAATAGGAGTTACTTTTAAATTGTTTTACATGTTTGTTTTTTCAAAAATCAAATGCAAAAGAGCTCCTATTACTGAAGGAAAAGCCTAATGGGACATAGGTACTGGGAACTGACCTTTTTCATCTTTAGAGACGATATTTCTTAATTATTAGTGAATATTTCTGTAAGTACACTGAAATCGGGAAATTAGAAGAAATTATCAGACTGGAAACTCTTAAATTGTTGAATCCATTTTTGCAAGATTTCTTGTTACCAAAATTTACATTTTGACAATGGTAGTCAGTGTGATAATTACAGATTGAAGGGTTTTGCAAACACTTGGAAATTTAAAATCAAACCTCAAGCCCGGGTTTTCGTCAATCAAATGGGATGGTTGAAAGACATCTCCCAAGAGCAAAGTCGATGTCGCAGAAAGCTGATTTTTTGACGGGAGAAAAATCTGGTTCATTGATTATTTAGACTAGTTGCAATGCCGAAATACCCCTATATCTGAAGATTTACCGTCTCTATCGGAACAACTGCTAAGAAGAAAAGTGCGAGGACTTCTGCTCATTAATGAATTTTTCCAAGTCGAAAACTATAAGAATAATGATCTCGGAACTAAGCTTTTGGAGAGACAAAAAATTCTGAAAGAATACTATGACCGGCCTACTACCAGCCATTAATAAAGCGACTTCAGGAGGAGAATGTTGTGTTCATCGATCATAAAATGAAAGGATCTGACGGTCAGCCGAGGTTTTTGGTAGAGCTGAGAGACTGCGTTCCTACAAATTATTAAAAGAAGACGGACGGATTAGAAAACATTAGAAGAGACAACCTGAAAGGCAGCAGAAATATCAACTTTTAAACCGAGAAGCAGTACCGGTCATTAAATGAGTTAGAAAATCTACATTATCCTCTTTGTGCCAGTCTTCCAACGAAAGTACACGTCTCTTAACGAATGTACAAAACTAGATCTGGAAGACTAGCTCAAAAACTACCTTACTTTAATTGATGCATTATATTTTCAATATGAACTATAATTTTTTCGTGTATTTTGAACTTTAAAAGTTTGTTAGTTTAAAAATGATTAATTCTTTAATCTTAAGCGTGCGTATTCAAGCTAAAGCGTGTTTTTCACTATATATTACTTAATGCCATTAATCATTTTTATAAGAAAAAAGGGAGATCTCATGATAGTAACATAATCGATAGACAATTTAATATATAATTAACTTCAGTTATAATTGACTGTTAGACCAGAGCCAATGATCATGTAACCTATTTGAATATTCTAATAAATTTGTGTTTCATGAAACCAGGCTTGTTGCTAAATTCAACTTTAGTTAAAGTTTAGCAAATTTTTATGTCATTTAAAATTAGAAAGTTTCAGAAAAATTCTTTGAATTTCAAAATTTAGTAACAGATGCTTACCAACAACAGGCTATTTTCTACCAACGATATTAGATCTAAAGCTATGTTCCTCGCTACAATTCCGTAGCTTTATAAAGCTAACAGTGGAACAAGAAATAGCTAATTCTTACCTTAACGTTTTCAATCTTTATTTTTAAAAATATTCACTTAGATTCAGCCAATAAAGTATCAATATTTTAGTATATAACTGAGATAAATAAAGAAGATATTTTGATAGCAGCTCTGGAATAAAAAAGTTCATCCAGATCCGAAACGACTCCTTCAATCTCTTGAGAACCTTCACTGACCATGCCTTAATATCAAAGAAGAATTAAGGTTCCTTTGGGACAAACCGAAATTTTTGATTTCTGCCCAGAAAGTAATGGAGAAAAGGAAAGAATAAATGTCTTCTCTTATAACTCAGATTAATGAAGTCACTAGAGCTTTCGCGTTTTGTAGTAAGAAGATAATGGCTTTCATTTGTTAAAAGAAGATTTTAATTTTTGAAAAAAATAAACGTAAATAGAATAATAGAAAATGATTGAAATAAATGTGTTGATTCTCTCAAATAGACGACTCTAAAAACAGTAATAGTAAAATATTTTAAAGAAAATTACTGCATTTAAATGGTGGTTCCTTGTAGTTGCTGAGCCTGCGTTTAATGTATATTGTATTGAGAAGTTTTATATAGAACTATCGAATTTATCTGTTTTAACCTTCTACAGGCCAGTGCTCCAATTAGGAACATCAAATGAGAATTCATTTAAAAATAAAATTTCATTTACATTGATCTGAAAAAAATTGTCATTTATAAATGAAACATAGCTTGATTTTTCTGTCACAGAATTCATGTTTAAGACATAAGATGGGCAATTTACAGAAATTCATGAAAATAGCCTTTTTACATTTTAAATTGCGCACAACAAAATATTCATATAAAATTTAACAAATTATTCAAAGTTTCAAAGAATCGGTAAATATAGTTAAAAAGTCCACGTTACTAAGAATATATAAGAAATAATTATACAAATAATGGATTGTAGCCCATGCGTTTCTGAAATTTCAATGTTTCAAATTGAGATGATTAACCAAATGTCAGTAATTTTGTGAAAGAAGAAATTTCTATTATTCTGAGTTTTGCTTTGTTAAAAGCAAAGAAAAATCTTCTACTATTTCAAGGAAGGGAATTCTTTCTTTTGCAGGAAACGAAATTCCTTAATTTTGAGGGAAAAAAATCAATTTTTCTCTGTGAAGGTGGGCATTTGTTTATCATGTGATGGATTAGGATTTAATTGCCGCTGGAATAATAATTCTGTAGTGGTTGTTTCTTCGGTTTATTCGTTTCGTCTTCCAATGCAGTTAACTAAAGGATATTCTCATGCACAAAACAAAAAGGTTCGAATATAACTACCAAATTTGATTCGTATATATACAGGTGGGTGAAAGAATAATGTGAGCACATTTGGATTTTTACATTTTTTCGAGTTTCCCCGGAAAGGCTGAATGGATTTTCTTTCAGTTTGGATCATGTGAAGAAGAGGCATGATCTCATAATTTACAGTACTGATTTGGTCACGAGGGCATTTAGGGGACCGACCAGAAATTAATGAAGAAGAAGGGTTTGGGGTCACAACTTTCATCAGTGCTATTGCTTAATATGCACATTTCTTGCATGCATTTTTAAAAAAATAGCACGACTACTCTTGGAAGATATAAAGGTTTTCTTTGAAAATCCGAAATTTTCTCCCACGTTTTTTGCTGAAACATGCAGAGTTTTCAAACAGATTACAGGAAACTTACAGAATGAGTGACAATATGAAGATATATATAAAAGCATTGTATTAAAATTTGAAGTAAATACTATGAATATTTGGGGATATAGGAATTTTGTAGTAAATAATTTTTTTACTGCTCATGTACGAAACGTAGTTTAATTTCTCTTTCATAAACTTCAAAGTCAGATATATAGAGCAAATTATATGAAAATTCCAGTTGATGAATTCCCATTATGATTCGGAAAGATATCGTCATAGCAAAGAAGTTAATTTCAATGGCACTCTAAAAGAAGTTAAATGATGAGGGTTTTCTAGGAACTGATATTTTTTAAACTTGAATCTTCGGACTGTAATATAGAATTTTATGAAATTAGAATATCCTGAATGCCCATGTATACTTATAAATTAAACACATTATTGAAATTGTAGTTCGACGAATATTATTCGAAGATTCAAGTTTTAAAAGTATCAATTTATTGAAAACCCTCATAATTTGTCTTCTGTTAGAGTGTAACTGAAATAAACTTTGTTGCTACGCCGATATCTTTCTGAATCTTAATGGTATTTAACTGGAATATTTATATAAGTTGCCCTATATATCTGGCTTTGCAGTTATGAAAGAAAAATTATGCTTCGTTTTGTACATGCGCAGTAAAAAAAATTACTACCAATACTCGTATTTCCTCAAAACTTCCAAATATTTACTTCAAATTTTTATACAATGCTTAACTAACATATTGCCACGCATTGTATAACTTTCGTATAATTTGAAACAAAAGTCTGCAAGTTATAAGCATAAAACATGCGAGAAAATTTGGGATTTTTTTTAAGAAAACGTTTATTTCTTTCCAAAAATACGTGCTATTTTTACGAAAATCCATGTAAGTATTGAGCACTGCAAACACAACCATTGATGGAAGTTTCAAATCATTATCCGCTTTCTGTGAAACGGCATGAGCCCAAATCATTTTCTTCTTCATCAATTTCTGGTCGGTCCCCTAAATGTCCTCATGACCGAATCTTTCCTACAAAATGTGAGTTCAAGATAATTCATTACATAGTCGAAGTTCCAGGGCAGTTCGTCCAGTTTTTTTGGAGAAATTCGAAAAAATATGTAAATCAGAAAGTGGCAGGATACTTTTTATTATATAGTGTATCTGTGTTTAGTTATAAAAATAAATTTTCCATTACTTTGATTATTAATAGTATAATAATCACTATATTCCATTTTTACGTCTAGCGTAATAAGCTTCCTCAGAAATGGCTAATGTTCGCAACTAGGAAAATCTTAAAAATCAAATATAATTTTTCTCATATTCTAATGATTGATATCTTTAAATTAACGCATCCGAAGTTTAAATATCCAGAAAAACAGTTAAGAATGGATCTGAATTAGGCTTTTAAAGGATTAAATAAAACATTTAGAAAATGAATGCATTGAAATTGTATGCTAGTTTTAACCTTCTTATACATTTAACAACATGGGAATATGTTGGGTAATTCCAAATCGTGCGATCATATCAACAAATCTTCTAATAAACATATTTTTGTTGATTGCGGAGCGTATACGATTACGTCGAGATAAAATATCTAATATTCGTACAAATCATTTTCTTGGAGGCATTTATTTGCATTGTGAGATTTGAAAGCTATGATAGGACCATCGATTTATTGATATATGCCGTGCTTCTACTATACGCATTGCCAGTTAGTATTCAGACTAGGAATTCTTCCCGGATTAGAAAGACTCAAATAAGATTATTTGCTATTAAAATGATATTTCAGGGAAACTTTGGATCTATTATGTTCTCCGTTTGAAAAAGTTAAGATTATTTCCAGAACTTGAAGACTTATACTCAATTTCAAACTACAAACTGCAATGTTAGAGATTCAATTTCTATTTAGGGGATTTTTAAGGGTATTTGAACTCAGGTAGAATCTTGTAAGAAAAATTACTGTTCTTGATGCTACTTACATAAAATACCCTGTTACTGTTTGAAAATAATGCAAAATTTGTGCATAAAGCTTATACTAAATTATTGTTGAAATTTATTAAATAAAATAAAATAAGAATAACGAATTTTCGTTTCAAATCAATAGTCCAGTTAACAAAGGAAAAATAGGAAAAAGAATGGTGTAGTTTTGAAATTTGGCACAGTTGTTGGGGATGGTGAACTAAACGACATACTAAAATTCCCCGCCTGTGGGGGTGAGAGGTACGGGAGTGTGAAGAGGGGGATTTTCAGTTTTTCTTAAATATCTCGAAAATTATGTTTTCTAGTGAAAAATACTTTATTACAAAATTAAGCTACATAACATTTCCTACAAAACAAGTACATTTGTTTTTGTAGCATCAATAGTTTAGAAGATACAGGGGACTTTAAAAGTGAATATTTCTAAAATTTCTTATTGTAATGGTAAAATCAATTAAAAGTGCTGAATTAACAACCCTCAGGAAAACCTCATGCCTATATAATAATTATATAAGGGCAGTATTATATATGACTGAGCTAGGGGTGACTGAAAAACCTATTAATGAACAATCGTGCTCCCTTCCTCCCCTTCACAAGTTTCCTTCTACTCGTAGTCCAACCAACGAATTGTAAATTCAAAAAATGGTGTAGTTTTGAAATTTGGCACAGTTGTTGGGGAGAGTGGCCTAAACGACATACTAAAAGTCCCCGCCGGTGGGGCTGCTCGGGGGGGTAAATGGGGATTTCTCAGTTTTTCTTAAATATCTCGAAAATTATGGGTTTTAGCAAAAGAAAATTCATAAGTGCAAAATTAAACTAGTTTAAATTTTCTACAAAAATAGTCCTACATATTTTTGTAGGATTGGTAGTTTAGAATATATAGCGGTATGAAAAAGTGCATAATTAAGATGAGTGATTGAAAATGTTAGTTTTATTTTTAAGAAATAAAGTTTCTATTTCAAAAAGGCTGCAATCTATTACAATTTATCTATAACATATTATATCAATAGCATAATATAACTATATACATACCTACATAAAAATATGCATAGCCCGGTTTTACACTTGTTCGAAATCAAATTTCATAATATTTTTCTACTATTTGATCAAGTTCCAACACCTCCTCTTCTTCTAAAGGGGGAACCATTTGTACAGGTACCATGAAAAGTGCTACAAACAGGAACACATTGAAAAACGAGTGTTTCTCCGCCGCTCCTTTGGTCGGAGGAATTGAAGAGAGATCAGTTTTGGACTTGGTTGATGATTTGTGAAAAGCTGCATTGCATATCTATAGTTATTCAAATTATGTCCATTAATAGGGGTTTTGTATATGGCTATGAACATCTTCTCACCAACTTACGAGACAACATCTGGTTGTAAAAGATTTCAGCAATGTTTTTCATCTGGCGCAGTTGATTTTTGAACAATGTAACTATAGTGCTTTGCTTTTTCTATAAATACCTAATGTTATGTCGCAGCCACTGAATGTATGGGGAAGGAGGGTGGTTTGGGGGAAAGAAAGTTCTTTTTGGAGCTTCGGTAGCAACTCTAATTTCAATTCCTTTAGCAGCCATTTTCTGTGTTGGTAATTGAACAAGCCTCGTCTTATTCCTTCCATTGGCAAGGACATATTCTTGTCGAACTGTGACAGACTGATTGCTAGCTTTTAAGTTAAACTTATCACACATATGTAGATTTAGATTATACTATCTGAATACACTAATTTGGAGCATTAACAAAACCAAAAGACTGAGTAGAAACGATTTTGTAAGGGAGAAACACGTGAGGAGAGGCAGGGACCACAACTGTTCAGTAAATTGGTTTGCTTGACACCACTACTACTCTCGACACATAAACTACTACCCTTGTATAATTATTATATAGGCATGAAGTTTCCCTGAGGATTGTTGATTCAGCACTTTTAATTGATTTTACGATTACAATTAGGAATTTTAGAAATATTCATTTTTAAATCCCCCTGTATCTTCTAAAGTATTGATGCTACAAAAAATGTAATACTTTTTTCGTAGAAAATTTCATGTAGTTTAGTTTTGCTATTAAATGTTTTTCGCTAGAACCGAACCCATAGTTTTCGAGATATTTAAGAAAAACTGAAAATCCCCCCTTTAAACACCCTCTGTACCCTCGCGCATCCCCCACCAGCGGGGACTTTCAGAATGTCGTTTAGGGCACTATCCCAACAACTGTGCCAAATTTTAAAACTGTACCATTTTTTTCTAATCATCGATTTCTGGCCTTCGTTGACTGGACTACAATGAATTTCATCGGTAATTATGCTAAAGACGAAACTACATATATAAAGTCTAAAAAGATAATTTTTTTATTAAATACTACAGTTTTCTGTTTGGCAGTTCGATTTTAAATCACTACATTTAGTAGCTGAAATTTTCACTGGCTGTGAAAACTTACCAATAAGATATAAATCTCTTCATAGATACAGGGATGAATCTCGAATGAATAATATTTTGAAGTTCCATGATATTGCGGTAAAAGTTTCGAAATTTTTAAGCAAAAGTCAAAGATATTTTTTACTTTTGTTTTACAGTAATAATTTTTATTTCGCAGTAAAAATTATTAATTCTGCTTAAGATATGTACTTACCACACATCAGTTCTGCTAATATACGTATTTACCAAAAATTAATCTTAGTGTACTAAGCACTAGATGCAACACAGCAATCTAAATTTACAATATTACGTCGAACTTAAGACTATATTTCATTTTATATTAAAATGCACTGAGCATTCATAAGCAAAATCTTAGTAGGAGGAAAATATGTTTAATATATTTGTGGGATATTTTCTTTTCAGCAGCATAAAATTTAATATATGAAAATTGATACATTGAACAATATAAATATTTATCTTCAATACTCTAAATTTATTTATACCAGACGATAAAAAACCCATAATCATTTTTACCTTTTTATTGACAATTGAAGTAACATAATTTTTCCATTTCCTCCGGAAATTATGGTATTTAATATCGTATAAGAAGAAGAAAATTTTTAAGTTGTTGTTGTACCGTAGTATTAGTAAGGCTGTCTCGTGTTGGATACGATTAGTGCTTTGTTATTAACAAATCGATAAATTTTGATTTCATAGAAATTGGATTATTCCTATTATCAAAATTTATCTGAAGCATCTTTTTTCATTATTCGTTTATAATTTTTTTTTTCCGAGAAGAAATTTTTCAACAAATTCTCTTCTGTATTTGTTTATATTTCTTTCGCCAAAGTTACACATATTTTGGGACAATAATATATACTTGTCATTTATTTTACGTTGGAAAGCAATGAAAAGCTTAGAAATGTTTGTTTCAAAACATCCTGAAACATCAAAATTTCATGAAGCCTATCTACAGATGAGTGGTTGTATTTCAGAAACAGAACAATTCGAGCACTCTAAATTTTCTCAACTTCCAAGCACTTCATTTCCTTCACGACATACAGTTTGCCGACCATGTTACGGAAATGTTTCATAATCCTTTAAAACATCAATGCCAGTTCCGTTACAAACAAATTCAGTGCTCACAAAATACAAAATAAACTCGTGAGTTTATTATAAATCAATACCACAGTACTGGAATACACCATTCTATGCAATTGTGGAACATATCCTGAGAAACAGATAGCGTTTGCTGGTAGTAAGTTAATTTGAAGTTCACTCACCATGAAACTGGTGAGGGCCGTTCTTTTGTGTAATGTTTAATAACCAAAACAATTGTTTCAAATTACTTTATTCTTCTATTTCTTTATGGAACACTTTGAAGCATTGTAACGCAATGTGTCATAAATGCAAGACTTCCTTTTTCTAATGTCTTTTTATTTTATTATTAAAATTCGGAAAATTTATAAAAATACTGGTTATTCTTAGCGGAAAGCTATGAAATCACCCGATATTTTGTAATTTTTAAGAAGCTTAGTTATAAAGGGATAAAACTCGTCAATGCTTTCCATAGGTACGATCTCAAAATGCTCTAAGTATTTTTCCTGTCAAGAATAAGATTCTTGTTAACATGGTATGCATTTCAAAATTATTTGATATCCAATACATTTCAGTCTTTAATTTTTTGTCATTTATTGTCTTCCCAGCTATTATTTCTCCGCTTTTAAAGCTAAAAATGAGTCCAAATGTATTCAGTGTTTTTAAAATCTTATTCTAGGCGTGTCTTATCCAAATCATTTAGCGGCTGTGATTCTATACTCACAGGAATACACAGACACTTCTCTTGTGAATTGAAAACAATACACTAAGTGCTGAAGCGCTGGCGACCAACGTTACTGAACATCACGTTTCTCCCATTATGAGGCTGTCAATATTTTAGTTTCTTCATTCCTAGAAGTTAGCTTTTACTTTACTTCCTGAGCGAAATGTCTTTTAAGTAAACCGAATTTGTTAGGTAGGTTTAGAATGCTTTGATTCGTCTAAACTGTAAATGAGGACGTAGTTACAAACATTCGCTCGTCATAGCTAAGTTTCGCGTGGTGATCGAAGCTTATGCTTTTATATTGCTTTATTAGTGTCAAACACAACCTGAGCATTCTGTAAAGGCAGTACTGGTTAGTATTTATTAATATTCAAACAGCTGAAGGAGGATTCATCATAAATTGGAGCACTGATACGATAAAATAATTATGATCAGTAAATTACTTAAATTTTTGTACTTTGTACACTGTCGAACATCAATTTAAGCTGGCAACTCGAGTTTCAATAAAATAGCAAGAATGAAGGAAACATTTAACATTTTATAATCAGTTGTCCTGTTTTGTTAGTTACAGCTTTATAGATCTAATGAAACAAGCAACAAAAGCTCATATTTGGACGAGGAAGTTTTCCTTTAAAGCAGCTCCGAATTAACCAGATCACTGATTTGTAGCGTGGAAATTTAGCATTCTTAGTTCTCAAAGGCCCCGTTTTATGTCAGGAAAAACAGAATTTTGTAATAAAATTTCTTTTTTTGATAATATTTCTTACATTAAATTGTTTATAAAAATGTATTTTTTGAAAGATTTTTTTAAAAATCTCACACATTATGTAAGTAATGCAAAATGTGCAAACATCAGGAAAATCACGTGTTTCTTTCTCTCTCCTTATTAAAGATGTTTCTATGAAAAATACATGTCTTTGATAAATATGAACGAACTCATAGTGAATTGCTTAAAAAATTGCTAGTCTCACTAACCAAACTTTTAGACTCATTGAAAATTCCGAGAAAAACGGAAAGTGTTTGACCTGTTAGATTAACTTCAAACGCAATACCCGACTGTTATGTATAATTAACGAATACTATTGATTATAAACTATTAGTGGACATATGATGTATAAATATATAAGTTAACGTTGCTTCACATAAAACTAAAAGATATGTTAATTTTTAATATTATATCTTAAAATAAAGACAAATGGTTATTGATACCACATTAATCGGACGATTAATCACAGTTTGCCATGGCTGAATATTCAGCAAAAAATAACCAAAGTACAAGAGAATGATACGTTAGTTATTACTTTTTCCCAAATATTATGCATGTTTAACCGAAATTAGAAAAGTAAACTTCGTCGGCATGCAATTACTTTCAAGGTACCACTACAAAAAAATATGAACCATGTAAATTGTCAATCTCAATCTATCAGACAGGATTACTTAAACTTTAAATGACCGGATAAATATTTTTGTTTTTGAAAAAAATAGTAAAAATAATGGCTATAATACTCTAGACAGTTTGAAATTATTGATTTCTATCTCGGAAGTAATGAGAAAAGAAGACAAGCGTGTGTACCCACATAACTCAGATTAATGACGTCACCAAAGTTTCAACGTCATGGAGTCTGAAGATAATGAGTCCCATTTGTTACTAAGAGACATTTACCTCTGCGTCTTCACAAATACTTCTTTGGTTTCCGACAGCAGCGTATGAAAACATTACCTGAATCGCCCGATTTCATCAATGGGCTGACGGGTTTCCTTAATATGTTTGAACGCAACGCCCCTGGGAAATGGTTTTCAAGCTCTACCATAATGCGGCGTTACTTAAACTGTGTAAATGGATGTATTCGGGCGTTTCGTAAATGATTTCGGAAACAGTTTTCGGCACAGAACATGCAGGGAAAAGCATTTCTTCCTGGATTCGTTTTTTACTTGCTTTCCCTTTTTGTGATGGAGGGTGCATCGTCTTTTCGTGTAATGAAAGTAACAGAAGTGTCGCTCTTAGATTCCGTGGGAAATTTGATTTGTTTTTCACGTGAGTTTTTATAGATCCATACGTATTAATTAATTGGGATTGAAATCATCTGCATGTTAAGTAATCTGAAGGTCTTGAGTTCAGCCTCCATTAATACGAATTTTAATGGTTGATTTCGGCAAGCTGAAGGTTAATTTCATTTTTCTACATCTAATGAAAGTAAGAAAACGGCCGATATAAGATTCTGTGTGGAACTGTATATTTTAGAGGGAAAAAATAATTTGAATGCGCCGCATGCAGTGGCGAATCCAGGGGGGGGGCTATGGGGCTGCAGCCCCTCCCAGAGCTAAACCAGAATTCTTGATTTTATTTAAAATCACTACAACTGTTTGTTCCTAATTTCACTTTCTTTAAAAAAATAATAAAAACATGACAACATTGCTTTCTGGCTTGACAGGCTCGAAAATTTTCCTACTTTTCTAGTCATTCCATTTGTACTTTTAGAGTCGGAAACATTTTTTTGTCTACTTATTTCATAGTATTTTTTATTAAATTATCGAAAGTATTGTAGTGTTCTTTATGATTCTTATTGTCAGGTGACTAAAGTCTGTAAAGTTAAAGTGTTTTGGTTTGCATAAGCCATGGAGGTTTGACATTCGTCACGACGATAAAAAAAATTATGTCCTAAGCCCCTCCCAGACCAAAATCCTGGATTCGCCACTGACCGCATGAATACGCAATATTTATCTAAATTAATGGTATCAATTTTGAATAAACTTAAAGTATCTCATTTCAGCAGTTATTAATAAGAATTTAGCTTTCTCACGAATCTAAAAGTTTTTTCAGTGCGTGTTTTAAATATCAGACGTGGAATTTTTTCTTACTCAACATAAATTTATTTGAAAAGGTAGAGAAATATCCTCGAAGTAAACTTTGTAGATTAGTAACTTATTTCCGCATGTTTAAGCATTTAAATGCTCAAACAGCCAAGCATGTTTCGGAACAAATTTTATTTAATTTCCAAGAGTAAAGCCTATTGTCGCTAAATGAACAGTTTGAGAGCATCACGAGTTTATTTTATCCAGCACAATTCATTTCAAATGAAATAAAATCATAAAGCATAGATGGAAAGTTTCAACAAGTTATGAAAATAATCCGTGGTTAAATATTTCTGATATTAGCATGGTCTTTCTCCTTTAAAACTTACCATAGTTGCATATTTGAATATTAGAAATATTGTTTTCACAGAAAATCGGCTATTTCCTTTTTGTTTAAAAATAAATAAAGGAAGCCGCTTTCCTTTCGAACATTTTTCACTGTTTTGAATTGTGCTGACGTGTAAGACTACAGCTTGCAGATAAATAAAATGAGATACTTCTACGCTGGATATTATTCAAAGCTGCTTTCTGTAATACGATGAACAAAAGCATGTGATTTCTGTAACATCAGATCTAAAAGGTTTTGAAGATGAGTTCTAGACGCGAACATATGGAGTATGACATCCTGATATCATCGAGGGATAGAACATTGAAAAAATACCAACAAAACTCAAGCTCAATAAAACTCAACCGACCTCGAGCAATTCTAAGAAAATCTGCATATAAATTATGCTAATGAAATGACTGAAGGGCAAATATCTTTCGAAATTATCAGATTAATTATACAAGTTAACAGAGAATTATTAACTTCTCATCTCGAAACGGAAGCAGAGATTTTTCGTTCAATCGAGCAAGCCTTCTATCTGGGAATGAAGTTTCATTGCAAACTTTCTGCTTACTTTTGAGTCAAAATTAATTTTGCTACACAAATGACTGAACAAAATAAAATCACCCCAGGAGGGTAAATTGCTTATTTTCTGAATTGAAAAGAAAACAATTTTCCCTTTTACGAAATATTAGCAGAAAAATAGAAATATTTTGGCTTAGATTAGTTAAATTAACGCCAAGTTTTGAAATTATTTGAGGGCTATTTGGAAACGGAACTCGTAATTTTTTAAACATAGTCAGAGGAAAAGGGCAAAGCCTGAACTTTTTCTCTCTATCCAATCTTCAGCCAAATACTTAGCCGACAACAGCAGATTTCACGTGCATCAGGCGAAATGCGTCTCTAACCCACAATCATCCAATCCGAGAGATCATACAAGCAGACCACAGGGGCTCTAACAAAACGTCGTCAGGGCTTATCTACCCATGCATATACTTTAAATGATATAAATATTTAACGTCTATCAATATCGAGCCTTTTGGTTTATAGAGGTCAGAGAAAATTGTCATTAATATCCCACTGGAGAATGGAAGAAAAAATACTCTTGCTAAGACTTTGCGTGCTGGAATGAAAGTACTTATCTCATTGATATAAAATAGGCATTAATAACAACAATTTAAATGAATTTATTTACTGGAATAAAAAGCAAACAAAGGGGATACTTAAGAGATAATTTGGCTTTGGAGATATTTGCAAAATAAATGGAAACACAATGAAAGCTAAGAAAAGCACTGCTTACAAAATTTTAGAAATAAAGGATACCATATGATTATTCTTATATTAAAGATAATAAAAATTTTATCAGATAATTGGCATTTAATCAAACGATAAATATCAAAAACTTTTATCCCTCCAATTACTAGATTTATGAAGAAAATAATAAAACGAAATATAAACTTTGTTAGTTATTTTCTTATGTTCTAACCCAATAGTAAATGATCATAAGTAAAGATAACAAAAGGTTTTTTTCGAGGTAGAACGAAAAAAATATGCTTAATCTCATGAAATAATTAATATGTCAGATTTCTTCTATAGCATGAAAATATAAATTATAATTCAAGGATGTTCCTTCCTTCTGCATCTTAAAAGTGTCTTCCATTTTCCTTTTCCAAGGTAGGCTTCTAGAAATTGCGCAAAGCTTATCCAAAATTGCTCTTAATGTTTATAAAATATTTTCCAGGTACTGCCTAATACTTATAAATTATGCGTTGATTGTAAATAGCGTATTCAATGAATGAACCACTAGAGACATAAGGGTCGAGTATAAATATAGTAGTTTGAAATAATGGAATACCTTGGGATTATATATTTCGCGTATATTTACTTTCATGGCGGGAAAATTCATTTTTTCTTATTACTCTAACACTTCCAGTTAAAACTGCTTTTAAAATTGGAAAATATTCATGTTCATCAGTATTGTAAATTTTTTCACTTTAATATTCAGTTGCGAATGTTGTATAGTTTTTCATAACGACAACATTTGGAATGAAAAGATCGGAATTTTTAAAAAAGAAAGTTGAAATTAATTTTATTCTAACACTTTTTTTAATACTGAATACATGGACCTTATCTGAGGAAAAGGAAATTTTAGAACCTTTCAATTACTTGCGAATTCTGTAGCATTAAAACAGTAAATAATAATTTGGCCGTTATTTCGGTTAATATATTTCCTTCTTCTTTAAGTTAAAAAAATAAAATTAATGAAACACTATTACCTATGCATAAAAGTACTGGTAATTTATTAAATTTTAAACATTAATAAAATATATTGGAAATAGTTTCGTGAATATATATTAACAAAGCTTCTAGTACAAAAACGAAACAGAATAATTCCAATCGTTGCATTTTTGTTTTGTTTAAAAGGCCTCGAGACTTATAATGTACAAAGGGTAGATCAGTTGTTAAAGAAAATAATTTGACATATGGTCCCTCAATGAGCCATCAATATGAGCTCTGAAGGGAGTATTTTTACCCTTATCTAAAAATATCTCCTAAGCTATTGTAGACATTAGCGAAATGTTTGGAATACCGAAGTAACATTACCCAAGAACTACAATATTGCAGAAATTTCAGTGTGCTTCTATACACTTCTTTTTCAGAGTCGTATTTATGATCTCATGTTAAATATTGAAAACATTTATGGACTTCTTTCAATGTTTCTAATGAAAAATATTCTTTTTATGATTCACAAACGGTCGAGAAATATTGAGTTAGCTCTTCAAACGTTTCTGAATGTATATTTACCATTATAAGCATAATTTTTCATATTTCCTTAAACCTAGAATATTTAAACATTCAAAATTAATATCTATTAATTATACAGACCAACGCGAATTTGGAGTTTGCAGAATATCAGATATTTTTAGATTTAGTCAGACACAAGCTAATCACAAAAATGGCATTTGTTTTTTCCATCACCCACAGATTTTTCACAAATAGAAAGGGAGAAAGGCTATTTAATGAAAATAAATGTGAAATATTGTCGAATAAAGTGAATTGTTATTAGAATTGTAAATGAATTTCTGAGTAAAACTGTAGTTCTACCCTAGTCCAGAAGCAAATATTGAAGCACAAAAGTTTACAAAAGGTGAGTTAAATAATTTAGTACGCAATATAAATCATTCAAAACAAAATGCTCAAGTTTTAAGATTGCGACTTAAAATAAAAATTTACTTGTTACATGAACAATATATTTTTGGTAAAGAAATCGAGAAAAAGAATTTGCCAAGTATTTTACCCAAGAGGAATCACTTGTATACTGTATAGATATTCCTGGACTTACAGCTAATATATATTCGGAGACTAATGATTCTAGTTGGAGAAGTTTAAAAGATGTTTCACTGCATGTCGCTATCGTTTCCGCTTCAACTCCTGTACCTCATTTAGTAATTTTAAAAGAATTATAAGTAAAACTTTGATTTTCTTTTTATTAAAATAAAATATAAAGGATTTAAATGGCAATCTTGTGGGGATTTAAAAACTATCTATGGAGAAATGCTCTGTTTCTTATGCGAGGGTAGTAGATCGAAAAACAATAATGACTAAGGACAAAAATGGCCTCTATGGAACAATTTAAATCTAGTATCAAAGAATGTGATTTGGCAGAACTTAGTGGATACGAAACAAGTCCTCATACCTCCTTTGCACATAAAATAAGGATTTAAAACTTTGGATCAAGCTTTGTTAAAACTTTTTATAAAGGTTTGTTAAAACTTTGGATAAAGCTTTGTTAAAACTTTGTATAAAGCTTTGTTAAAACTTTGGATAAAGGTCTGTTAAAACTTTGGATAAAGTTTTGTTAAAACTTTGTATAAAGCTTTGTTAAAACTTTGGATAAAGCTTTGTTAAAACTTTGGATANAGCTTTGTTAAAACTTTGGATAAAGCTTTGTTAAAACTTTGGATAAAAATGATGTTTGTTTTCGATATTTAATTGATATTTTCCCACATTTTTGAGAAGGTGAAGTCAGAGAAGGTATGTTCGTCAGCTCAGATATAAGACAGTTAATGAAGGATATAAAATTTGAATGAAAAATGAAATCTATCGAGAAAAAATAACGGATAAATTTGAAAGATGTCATTCGGTACAAAGATACTAACTACACAATAATAGTAGCAAAATTGTAACAAAACTTATGAAGAACTGAGTCAAACAGGAGCTTAAAAATACAATTTTAGCACTCCCATTTTGAGTATTTTCCTGAAGATCTTGATGTGTTGTGTGAGAAAAAGGGTGAAATATTTCACCAAGATAGAAAATGCTTGGAAAAACGATAGCAAGGACAATGGAATGTGAACATGATGGAAGATTCTAACTCTAAAGGATACAAGCATACCTTTGGGGGGAAAGTAAAATAAATTTGTCTAATTTCTTTTATCTAATTCCTTTTCAGATATATATCTGACTTTATTATTATTTATTTGATTTTCCCCCAAGTAATACCTGTAAGTAAATTTTATTAAAATAATGAATGCTTTATGAATCGTATATACAAATGTTTCTAAAAATGCCTCAAATTCGAAGTTTTTATTTTCACAATTGTAAAAAATCCTTATATGATATAGAAAAATATATAAATACAGAAAAATAGATATTATTTTGAAATCAGCATAACAAATGTCATATAATTTACATAAATTTATGTAAACCACTGATAAAAAGTTCAATTTTGTAGGCCTATGTTACGGGGCAATAAATCATATCAAGTGAAAAACTGATAGACGCAATGAACAAAAATTTTAGCAATGAATTATTTCAATTAATCCTTCATTTTTACTCTGATAAAGTTTCCAATAAATGGTTTCAAATTTATTTATTATAAAATGTGCCCTACTCTTTATTCTACCTTTTTAATTCCAGAAAACTACTTTTACGCGAGTTTCACTCTACTTTATTCAAAATTCTCCTTTATGTATTAGACGATTTTTTAACACTAGGGGATTAAAAACATCAGAAATGTTTCGTGACAAACTTATCATCAAATAACGAAGCAGCAAACTGTATTTTCTCTTCGAAAACGATGAAAGGTGAATTGCTTTGATGAACTACAAATATTCTAGAATACGATTGTTTAAAAAACGTATGGAAAAATTGAAATCAACGTTTAGACAGTAAATATGGATTCATTCAGAATGCTTTCAACTAAAGTTATATAATTTTTCTTGATAGATGTAGGAAATTAATTTTGATTCACCAAAAGAAACATTCAACATTGGAACGGTTAAAGTTAAGTTTAAGGTACGGAACCGTTTCTCCACACTTTGCATCGCCAACTTTTTGACGCCAAGAGGAGGATGGTTTCGCGATGTGTTTACATATGTTTTGGTTGCGCTATGACGTTCAAATTAGTGTCTGGCGCGCCCATTATTAAATTAGAGTTCTGCGATTCGAAGCTTCGTCTTGATTGGTCAGCTCTGCGCTAATTTAAATTTCATTGGACGATTTAATATAATTTGCGTAATATTTCGTTTGAAATTTAACGGTTTTAATTTTGACAGTTTAGTTCTTGCATTTTTTAATAAGATGGTAGATTTTTAACATTCGATGAAGAAGCGAAGCTACTATTTTCCGGCTTTGCTGAAAGCGAAACCGCTGATGTTTTTTAAGTTAAAAAAATTTGCCCAGTTCGCGTACGCAAGAGAACAATAAAATGTTCACTGCTCACCCAAAATTAATGTCCTCACATCGCCAAAATATCTTGTCCTTGGCGAGAAAAAGATGACGATGCAAAGCGCAGAGGAATGACTCCGTACCTTAAACTTAACTTTTACCCATTTGAACAAATATAATGCATATATGCTTTGAGTCAAAGCTACAACACGATCATGTCTATATATCCCAATTTAATCTCTGGGGCCCTGTTTCTCTGTTTAATGAAAGCAAATAAACATGTCTTATCAATCCAACTTTATTAGCTCTCAATTTAACCACCTGGGATCATTTTCTTTCTGTAGGATTGAAACTAAATAAGAAAAGAAGGATATTTTCTGATAATGAAAACGAAAATTTACTAAAACCAATTTTTCAAAAAGCTCTTCCGTTTGTTAGATTGCCAAACCAGAGCTTCGGCAGACACAAAAAAATCTTTCTAATCATGAACATAAATATAGTTTCAAACAATTTTCCGTTTTTTAAAATTTTGCTTCAGAATTCAATAGCCATATTATCCCCAATCTCTACTAATAATAAAGCAGATTGTGTGTGTCTGTGTGTTGGTGCTCTACAGGGCAGACCTCTGGACTTACAGCTACGACATTTGGCACGAGCATTCTTTGGAGGGTGGGAATGTGCACCTCGGAGCCGTTTTTTTGAAATTATAATTAGAATTTTAATAAATTAAAAAATAAGCAAAATTTTAGCGTTTTTCTTGATGACTTTCGAAAATATTAAAGCGCAAAATTATTTTTACACCATCTGAAAGCGCAAAAATTATCTTTTCAATGATATCAATTAAGTTGTCGTACGATATTTTCTCTAATTTTAATAACCCTTTAAAATTATTTTTGGCATAATTTACAACAATACTTTTCATTGTTTCAACGCATTTCAAACCGTTTTCATTGTTTAAACAAATACTTAATCGCGTGTTTCTCTTCCATTGTTTAAAGCTTAGGAAATGTCCATTGGATTTTACTTTTTTCTTTTATTTGATCAATTTTTCGGTGAAATATGTAAATGAAGTCCTCAAAATGGTATGTTAATAATGAAATAATCTAATAAACTGAAAGATTATCTTTGCTATGTTTTAATTCCTTTTATCAGCGTGTTTTAAGCCAATTCGCATGCTGCTGGACGTAAAATTTACCACTTCAATTTAATGTTGAAATAAAATACATAGTTTATGTTAATGTAGACAAGAAACAGAACAAGTGCAAGGTTACGAAAAGGACGCGGGTAAAATATCTATAACAATTAGAATTTTAAAACTACTTTGTTAAGGGAACCATGAATTTAAAATTATGCATAAGAGATTCAGTTGAAATTTTATGTCCATCAATCAAGCTGGTCGCCGCAGGCGGCTAGTGAATAATAAAAAAATCCGGTTAGAAATTCGTGATTTAGAATTTTTCAATTTTTACAATCTACAAACTACTTTGTAAAAAATAGTTCTATGTTATTTCAAAAAGAAACTTAGGGAAAGAAAACTGATAATCTAACGAAATTATAAAGGTATCAATTATTAATATTATTCAAGAGTATATAGTTAAGAAATTCATTTAATATTTCCAAATAATAATTTTAATGAACAAAATGTTAAACTTGAAACATAAAACAAAGAAAAACCAAATAAATACAAGTAAAAAATATAAATAAATAGTAGCATTTGTATATTATTTATATTTTAAGTACATACAAGGATAATCTGTGTTAAACAAAACAAATTTAAAATCGACCTCCAGATTAATTGTCAATTGAAGTATGTTTCTTACAGTTTGAAAAAGATTGGTAGAAGACTGTTTCTCTTAAATTTTAACGAAATAAATAAAATATATTTTTCGCTTTCTTTCTTAGCTGCGTATAATCTGTTTTCAAACCACTTCAGAAAATCATGTTAAATTCTGTTGCCGATAAAAGGAAGGCTAGAACAAAGCTATGATGCAGCCAATAAGTTATTCAATTAAATCTTCCTTTCATAAGTTTAATTTAGAAAATATCTCTCTGATTTTGCTCATACAGCAAATATTATATTTCACAGACATTTCCATTACAATGATTACACGACGGTTTGAATTACTCGCTTATATTGTCGCCGGGTCAAGTGGTGGAGTTATTTGGAAATGCTAGCGTTGCTAACATTTGTTCTGGGACAGCCTATACACATATCTTCCTCAGGAAAAAAATCTAAATATTCCTTATGCTTAGTTGCTATAAAACTTTTAGTGTGTTAAGAAACCCATTTGTTGTTCTTTGACGTTCATTAATCATTTATTGAAAGGGTTATTTGGTTTTAAAATGTACTTTCTGAAATATTACTTTTTAAATCTTGAAGAAATGGAGAACATTTAATAATCCTCTCGTATGCGATTTGAATCCAAATGTTCAAAGTATCGAATAAGAAACACTCGAAATTGGAAATGCAATTCTAAAGAAGAAAATAATTTTTAAGTTGGAATTCATTTCGAGTGAGTAGAGAACAACACACATTTCTTATCGAAGGTAATTTTTCCAGTGTGTTTAATATTACGCATCTCTAGTCCTTCCCGATGTGTGCAAGGTAAAAGTTGGCAGAATATTCCATTTTAGGTGCTTTCTCGGGGACTTGCTCTGAGCATTATCTTCAAAGCTCGAATTCTGCGATGAAATATAAATCTCTTGTGATCGACTACGATCGTGAAGATGTATACTTGATCTATCGCCTTCATTCTTACATTTTCGTCTTTCTTCGTCAAAATGCCTGCAATAATGTCAGCAAATACGCTCTTTTGTGATGTAAACACGCTTTCAACAAATTGTTGACGTATCAATTTTTGGCTTAAACTTACTTTAAGGATTAAGTCCAGTTGCAGCGGGAGATAGGGAGGTTATATCGATTGGAAAATAAAATAAGGTATATAAGGGCAAGTCGCAAATTCCGTTTCCCGTCAAAGATTACATTTTCTTCTCGCCACTGACGGAAGAAACTCGCGCTCGATAAAATTTTCGATCATTTCTATGCGCAATTTTCTGGCGCTCGACGTCGAAATTCAAAACCTTACCGGCGTTTCCATCCCCAGAAATCGCAATCTACAGAATTTCCGCTTGATAGCACTTTTGCAACACATAAAACTAGTATATCGTTCCGAAGGAAAAAAAGGAGCGAAAAATATTAAAAATCGTGAGGAAAAATCATGCATTAAATCAAGTGATCGTTGGATGGATCTTCTGGCCAACCACTTAAATGCTGTTTCGCAGACTTCCTTAGTATCATCGAGGCGTTTGTGGTAAATATATAGCAAGTAAATCTGTTAGAAGGCTTTGAAAAAAAGCAGCTTGAATGTGTATCTACTATTGGCAGTGAATGATTTCACACGTTATCTCCTATGATGAAGAAAACTGATTTCAGATAGCAATGATTTATGATCGTTAAACATTAGGTGAATTTTTGTCAATAATATTTTATTTAGGATAAGTGGAGATAATCTATATGAATTTTATATCATTATCAAACGAATTTATAATGCTAAGATCTAAAGCATAGTTTTAACTTCTTTTAGGAAATCAAAATGAAAAATCACAGGAATTCTTCAATGATTACGTTATATGCAGAATTAATAAACTCCAATGATAATTTTTTGCAAAAATCCTAGGTTGCTTCAGGTATAACATAAATAACTTAAAACGGTCTGAGGAATATATATTTTGGTGATCTTTTGAAGGAACTCAATATATTGTCTAATTGGGTAAAGGACAAATTGCTCGTTTTAATTCTTTACAGGAATATTTCTGAACTGAAGCCAATGGCTCTAAAAGTAGCATGTTGATATGCAAACGAATATTAGTTACTAAAATTCTGTTACAACATCGGAATTTAGTCTTTGTAGAAGGAAATATAATTTGCTTCTGAATAATGCAGGAAATATAGTTTGTTTTTATACAATTCAGAATTGGACCATACGGTTAATCATTCAATAAAGTATTGGATCGATCTTTAACTTCATAAAGCATTTCTAACATGCATGTATAATTATCATTTTTGAATACGCTGTTTTACAAAAAGAGCTTTATTTAATAGTTAGAAAGCTATAAACATTTAAATTAAGGTAGTGAAAACTCTTCTAAATTAATATGAATGCAACTTCTTGATGACAAGTATATTTACAGACTCGCAGATACACATTGTTAAATGCACTTTATTAGAGATAAACTTGGTTAAAGGTATTTTTGGTTAACATCTGCCATTTAAAAGATATATTGCTTAACAAATGCATTTAATTGAACATTTCAAAAGCTTTTATTGTTCACTTTTAAAACATAAATAACAAAGAAACTATAATTGGCGTTCTTTTACTGGAAAGAATGAATCTATATATTTTGTCATTGTAAAATGGATTAAATTTTATCTACATATATGAAACGTCTATAGGTTTGAAAAATCACAGGGAAAAAAGTTAAATAGAAAAATGCAATTTACGCATAGAGCTAAATCAATGTAAACTTCCGTGTAGTTTACTTACCCTAATTTTATCAACGTGTAAGGAACGAAGACTTGGGTCATAAAGCAATCCAGATGGATCAATATTAACGGGTGATTGTCTTCTTCCTTTACTGCAAAGACTCCATTCCAGATTCAACAGACCCCAAAAATCTGGACCTGAAAATTAGGAAAAACTATATTATATTTTTCATTTGTTACATGTTGCTGCAAACCCAGTTCGGTCATCAATATATGCATACGTTATAAAATAACGGACAAATGATGAATACTAAAATCATTTCTATTTTACAAAATGCACTCGAGAGATAAACCTTTTTGTTGTCTAATGTTGCTAAGAATAAACTGAAGAATCTTGATTTCATTCAATTATATTTGATAATTTTTCTTATCATGCTTTTGCCTAAGTTAGAGAGATTGTTATCTACTAACGGATAATCATTTTAAATAAGTAGAATTTCATTCATTTACAAGAAACGACTAGTAAAGTCGCTAATTACTGATGTATCTTCAAATATTCAACGTTCAGTATTTATTCATTTATTAAAATTATTTCAAAATTCACAGCACTTCAAAATATTTTGTATTTCTACTTTAAAGAAAAATTAGTAAATCATTGAAATAAAGCAAAAAATATTTTTATACAGCAGTGTTATTTTAACAAAAATTATTTTCAAAACATTTGTGCTTGTTATCATTTACTACACGGATACATTTTCATTTTCGAAAGGAAACTGGATAAATAATGCTTTGAAAATAATAATATCTTCGTAAAAATTATTCTTAAGAATACTTAATTATTTATTTTTAATAATACTTGATTATTTATTTTTAAGAATACATCATTATTTATTTCTAAGAATATATAATTATTTATTTTTAAGATATTAAATTAAAATCACTGTCCATGTCGAAATGCTAATTATGCAATGAAATTGATCATTATTTATCCAGATAAAAAATAGAAGATGAGCAAAAGTGAAAAGAAATAACGCATGTAAAAGTAATTATAAATGAAGTAAAATTATATTTGTAATGAGAAATTATTAAGAACAGTGAATTTAACCATATAAATTTAACTTCCATCAATTTTTACTGTTCGTAAGACTTGACAAAAGGTGCATTTTCAATTACAGTTTCAATTATATTGCTTAATTATAGTTATTTATTTTACAATGCAGAAGTATTTTACTTTCAAATTCTAAAAATTTGAATTCGCATTGTTTCTGAAAAATAGAACATCCAGAAAATGAAGTAACATGGGAGGAACACTACCAGGTTATTTTTGTACGTTGCGCCAATTTATCTTTCGACTCCTTTTAAAAGAAATGCTTGAAAGAGGGTTCTCAGAGCCAAAAATTAAGAAAAACGGATTTAATCTGTTAACCGGGTATGACAACATTTTCCGTCATGAAAATTGTTAACCTTCCAGCGGGCGCGCATATTTGGGAGATAGTTCTATCGTGCATCTTATTACATATTTATCCCGCTGTTTTACAGAAATAAATGCAACTTTTATTTATGTAATCTGTATTTATTAGCTCCATTCTAAACACACATTATATAAATGAAAAATGCATTGAAAGTCATAAAAATGATATAAATATGTAATACGATGCCCGATGGAAGTATCTCCTACATACGCCCGTCCGCTGGATGGTTAATTCTTTGTACATTGAAAATATTTGATTTATGTATTGTAAATCATAAAATATTTTGTCCAAATAAATATAATCAAAAAGTTAAAAATATTTTCTTTTATTACTTGAGGTGTAATTATAGTACTTCTCACTGCGAAGAAAAAAGTCCCCGTTGCGAAACGAGTTAAACAAAAGTTTATTCCGCAGTTAACAGGTTAATATTCGCACGGAAAAGTCGCAGCTGTTCATCTAGTGATAGTGCTGAAGGTTATCAATGAAATACTTAAGGATGGAGCCTCTCGGTCTCGCAAAGGATTGCTTTATATACAGCGAAGAGTTTCATTAGTGTGACCAGAACAACATACGAGTTCTTCGAATACAGATGAGAAGCCTGTGTTGTTCTTTGAGGCACAAAGTTACTTTCTAGCAAAAGTTATCAAGATACCGACTTTGATTATTAGGTCGGCAGCTTTCTGTCAAATTGAACGAAGGGAAGGTTCCAGCAGATGTATAATACACTGACTGGAACGGATTCTTTGAAAAACTGTATTTTTTCCACACTTTTAGTTGATTTGTTTCATGTTTGTAAAGATCGGATTGTGGAATCGATTTTTCACGCACTTCCCGATGGGCTCGAGTTTTGAAATTTTGTAAACTTGCGTGTTCTCGATAACTGCAATAATTTAATACTTTAAGAAGTTAATAGTCAATAAATCGAATAATTTAATTAAATACGATTCCATACGTGTGGTTCGACCTGGTAGCAAATTTGTTAATGATTTGCAAAGTAAAACGCAGAAAATAAAAATAATATTTACTTTTTATTACACTAATAAAAGTGTTCTTTTAAAAACTGCTTTTATTAAATTTATATACGTAATATTTTAACTTTCTAAATTTCTTAAATCATTTTTAACGACCCATCATTTTTGATTACTTCTACTTCCATCGTAATAAGCGCACTACGACTTTCATTTCGAGTCAAGAGTCTTCCGGGAAAATCCCCTTTTTTCCGTATATAACCTCTCAGAGCATTGTTAACTGCCCTTTTTGTATAATTTTGTAAGCCGCCAACAACAGCACGCCGCTCAGGCGTAACCTCTTTAATCCTGGTCATGGAGCTACGCATAAAATGATCCCTTTACCTATGAAAAGGTAACCTATCTTCAATAATCGAATAAAAGAATATTGAATGAACTAAAGTATTTTCCTTGACCCAGACTCTACACTTAATATTTAATAATAATGTATCATATATATGTAATGACTTAGAAATTTTTTATCTTTAAAATAAATCTTTATTTGCTCATCTTTAAAATATATCCTTTTTAACGACAGTTGATTACGAATGAATTACTTCTACTTCAATCCTATGATAAAGGCACTTCTACTTTAACGAGAGCCGCAATATTTATCAAGCCTCAACTTCGGTACTTTTCCCTTTTCTGTATTATAAAAACTCGATGCGTCTGTGTAACTTCCTTCTTTTGTAATCACGTAACGCACTAAGCAAATCGCGCAGTTTTAGGCGTAATTCTTTACTCTTGGCCATGGCTTTATTATTTCAATAATCTTTTAAAAATCTTTACCATAGAGCACTCTACAACTAATTTGATTATGCCTTACTTCTGGAATAAACAGTTTTGGCCTTAAACAACTGCATCTTTTTTGAATTTGGATAAACACAATATCAATGGAACTGTTGTTTCATAAATTTCCCCCCTCCGCAAAACTTTTATGACAACCGGCCCCTAATTGCAATCGACTCTGCAAAGTTGGAAAAGTTTATAAAGTTTTTCCAAAAATTTGATATTTGTTATACTAATGGTCATGGCCAGGAAATAATAATATTAGTAACGAATATGCAAAAAGATATAAAAATAATTTCAAATGTACTTTATAAAAACAGTAATATGAAAACATAAGTAAACTCTTACACTTTTTGGATGAAATTCTTGAAGATTCTTGGTTCATATAAAAAATCTAAATGTAAACAAATAAAAAACATTGATATATAATTCTAAAATATAAATTGTTTCACTTTTTTTCAGAAATCAGAAAATTTAAATGTTCGGAAGTGTCGTGTGGTAGTATGGCAAATTAATTAAATGACGAAAATTTAATAGTGATATCGCGCGTGAAAAATTTTCTGTTTAGGAAGAAAGATACGATGGGATATTACTGAGCCTTCAGAGATGAGCATTTTTTTATTTTTGATGGTCAAATCTGTGCTAATCCACATCGCAAAATCTCCTGAGAAAATTATTTTTTTTCTTTTTATTTTTTAACAACCAAATACACTTTATCTTTTATAGCGGTCGAAAGTACAAAAACTGATCTCCCGAGGCCTCAAAATGGAGAGAGTTGGTGTTATTTTTTTATTTCTTTGTACATTATTTATTTTTGTGAGTAGAGTTAAATTTGTTTTATTTACTTTCTTTTAAGTCATGTAAAATAAATTATTTGTCATACTCCAACAACACGCTTAGATGTGATTCTACACGAAATTAATTTATGAATCAATTAAAATTTAAGTGAATTTTAAAATTTTCAACATTTTAAACATTTTGGTTTATAAATCGTTTAAAGGCCTTTTTTAAAATAATAAACACTTCTTAGTAAAATTACATTTGAAAATATTATTTTTATAATTGCATGCGATTTCATTTCAAAATAAAATAATGCTCAATAACAAACTTTGTATAAGGAATAAATCAAATTTGCAGATTAAACTTTGCGTAGTAATACTCCAATTTTTTTAAATAATATTTCTTAAAACATCTTGTATGTCAGCATGAACTACCTTAATTTTCAACATTAAATATCTTGAATTTCAAAATTTAATATGCACACTGCAAGATTATTTTCAAAATTTACTCTGATATTAGCACATTACCTTCAAAGCTAAATTATTTCAAATATTCAAAGATTTAAACTTATTCAAAAATTATTATCAAATCAAAACTATTTCAAATATAATTTTAAATTAATTGGTAATCAAGAACAAAAAATAAATAAATACTTAATTAATCATAAAGTTTAGAAACCAATATATAAAATGAAAAGTCAACAAATATTTTTAAAACATAAAGAACCAAAATCAATTTTTCAAAAGTAAAATAGAATTTATAAGAACATAATTAAATTGAATATTTGCAAATAAAAACTGTTATTATTGATACACAATTAGCAGCTGCATTATTTCTTTTGATCATTTACGCATAGCACTATTTTCGATAATTGATTTTTTTTTCTTTTGAAGAAAACAGCGTTATTGAGGAGAACTTTAAGCAATCTTTCGTTCTTGTTGAAACCGAAATTACTACTTGAATACTGTAAGAACTTATTTTTAAATGTTGAAGAAGATTATTCAAATATTTTTTCTCTCTGTAGATGAAACAGAAGGATATATTGCAGATCCAAGCGATGATCTTTTTTCATGCCCATTCTTTTTTCTATTGATGTGATTTTACACGAAACATAGCACTTATAGCAGAACCGAGTGATGACAACTACGTGTCTAGATAGCATCTCACGAAAAGAATTAGAACTTATTCTAGAATCACATAAAACATTTTTGTAGAGCTTTTGAGCTGGCATATGATGTATGAAGAACTTGTTCAAAATTTGGGGGTTAGATCTTAGATTTTATAAACTAAATATCCACTGGAAGCGGCGCCGAAATCCGTTATTTTTCCCGCACAGATGAATACTGTTGGCGACTTTATAAAGCAACAATTCCATTGATGTTGTGTTTATCCAAACTCCAAAAAGATGGAGTCGTTTAAGGCCAAAACTGTTTATTCCAGACGTAAGGCATAATCAAATTAGTTGAAGAGTGCTCTATGGTAAAGATTTTTAAAAGATTATTGAAATAATAAAGCCGTGGCCAGGAGTAAAGAATTACGCCTAAAACAGCGCTACTTGCTTAGTACGTTACATTTTCACAAAAGAAGGAAGTTACACAGACGCGTCGAGTTTTTATAATACCGAAAAGGGAAAAGTACCGAAGTTGAGGCTCGAGAAATATTGTGACTCTCTTTAAAGTAGAAGTGCTTTTATCAGAGGATTGAAGTAGAAGTAATTCCTTCGTAATTAACTGTCGTTAAAAAGGATTTATTTTAAAGATAGAAAATTTCTAAGTCATTACATATATATATATATATATTTCATCATATATATAAATAATTTTTTTCATTTGTATTTATATATTTCATTTTAATTCGTTGGAAAACAACGTACGAACTGACGGTAGTTGAGTTTTCCGAAATGAAATCATAGTGTTTTTGTTACCATAAATTTTCCTTGTTTCATTGATATAAGATGCATTTTCATGATCGGATGTCCGCAGATCCCTAATACGCGAACTGTGAACCACGCAAAATACAAACGTCTCATGCATCGATTGTGAAAGTATGTATTATAAATTTGAATAATCGTAAAAATGTAAACACATGCAAGTTAAGGACGGTATTTTGCAATGAAAGGAATATCGACATAAAATTTGCTACGTTTTTTCAAAATAGGCATTAAATGGCATACAATATTTTCTCATATTCCATAACTCTCGTATTAATCCATCTAAAAGTTTAAACTCCTTAAAATAATCAAAATGTCATTTCTTTTCGGTTGACATATAAGATAAGAAAATTTACAAAAGCATTAAATTAGTTAAATACACAACTTTTACTTATAATTGATACCTTAAATTCAATTCATTCCTTCCTAAGGTGCTGTCAAATCACGAATAAGCATTAGCTGTCTATGATGCTTCGTAAATCCTTAAATGAGAAATATTTCCGAGTCCAAAGTCGTTAACACGTTCTCCTCGTTGTTGTAACGAAGGTGAGCTCTGAAATTTTATGCTTGGTCCATTTAGTAGGCGACAAGCACATTTACTTGAAAACATTACGAGGAGCTACGCTACATTTAGCGCTGACGTGTTGTGGTTTCTCGAAGGTGTCTTTTGATAGAGTGGAGACCATTTGAACTCTTAAGACTGGGACTACTTGAAATTAAAATTATGAGTCATCAATTCTGAATCCATTACTTGTTAGAGGCTTGACCTTATCAAAGACGCTGCATGAGTATTCGAATAACTATTTCAAATAAAGACTTTGGAATAAACAGGAAATAAAGGTAGATGTTGGCGAAAACTTTTACTATGCTGGGTTTCAGCTGCAATACTTTTGTATTTTTTGAACTTATTTGAAAAATATTATTTGGAAAATATGCGTGTATTTCTAAGAACATTTAAGAATTGAAATATAAGAAATCATAATAATGGATTAAATATGTATTGAAAATGTTATTATAAACCTTTGGGATTGAATGGTTTGAAAAATATATAAGGTGTGTACTTTAAAGTAGTCACTCAATAACTTCATAAAACATATTGAACTTCATGACGCTGTGTGTCTTCATAAGCTGCCTTGTATTTGAAAAGAAATAGGAAATATTTACAGGAAATAGGAAACATGTATAACACAAATACTAAATCTGTGTACCTCAAATACTAAATCTGTATACCACAAATACTAAATCTGTATACCACAAATACTAAATCTGCATAGATGCATAATAGCATACAAATAGAATTGTATATTTACAGCAGAAGACAAATTGGAAAAAACATCTTTACCAACGACTCAATAAGATTTTTCAATAGATTTCCATTCATTTAGTTTGTTGGAAATTATTTAATACTTTAAAATGACAACAGAAGCAAATTGTACTTTTTTGGAATCAAAATTCTCATTTTTACTTGCCAGGGAAATATTTAAAACTTAGATTCTTATGGAGTTTTATAAAGCGGACGTATTGTTATAGTTCGAAACTTTATCATTTTACTTTTTACCATAGTGCCGCAAGTTTAGAAATCTTGCATCATTGAAATATTGAACAAAATCAACCATGATACGCATGCTTTTATGAAAGTTTGTCTGTTTGAAAAATAAAGAACTAATTAATTTAAAAGACACTAAAAACTGAATTTGAAATTAAATTTTTAATACTAAATTTTAATCAAAAATAGGAAAAAAATTGATCTTATTCAATTTGTCAGACTCTATTTCGATAAAATAATTGAGACCTAAAAAATAACATGTTTTTATTTGCTTCAAATGTTAAGAATAGATTGTATATGAAAAGAAATTTTCAAATAAAATGATAGGATATGCCATACAAAGGAAAATGAAGTTAAATTATGAAATTATTAATTAATAAAGCAATTTTTGGAAACCCAAATTTAACATCGGTTGCAAAATCTCCCAAACTCAGCATTTTCCCAATTGTGTAAATAGATGTTTCTTTGTGTAAAGGAGATAAACGCAAAACTTTGCATTTGAGAAATCATTGGTAACTAATAAGAAAATACAAAGATTGTGTATAGATGTTGGCAATAAGAACATGTTTAATAAACTACGCAACCGATTGAATGAAAAACGGCAACTATCTAGGGTAAATGGATATCGAGGTACCATTGTATATATACATAGCTCTCAATTCACTTATAAATCTCTATTTTCTCGGATTCTTATAAAAATAGTAACTATTAAACGTAATTAAAGATTGTAAAAAATTCACGTCATTCGTTGTAGTAACGCATAATTTTTGAAAATATATTAGAGAAATAAAAATATTAAACTTTAATGCTTCAAAATCTCAGACGAGCAGACAAAACAAAATTTATATCTGAACTGATATTCAGTGTCTTTCTAACCTATATTGAAAAAATACAATTTATTTCTAAATATTATATCTTTATGCGTCACTTTTGCTTCAAATATGATAATAATTGCCTCTTTCATAGCAAAAAGATTATAATTATCTCTTTCTTTTTCGTGGCTAAGTTTTGACAATTCATTTATCATCATTTATATGTTTTGACTTTCGTTCGTAAAAAAATTTGATATTTAACCCAAAGACCATTCTTTGATTCCTTTTTTTGGAAAATGCCTATTTGTTAATGAAATTTTTACGCGTGGATGAGTTAGAATCTCCATTATGAAATGCAGTTTATACTCTGCTAGTATTGTTAATTTAAAGGAATGAAAGTTGCAATCATTTATTGAACGTAATTTTTCCTTTAGACACTAAATTAGAAATTTTGATTCGTGTGTCTTATATAGATTTGAATGCTGAATGATGAATTTTTTATAATACTATATTAAAACAAGATAAATAAAATGATTTATGCAAAGATTTCCTATAAATAAAACATGAATCACATATGCACTTCTTTGCATAAGAATTAACGGCATACATATAGAAAAATTGAATCAGCTTTTCTAGGATTTTTTAGAGAGCATTAGCGAAAGAAGAAGATGCCGAAACCTCATTGCTTATTGCCCATTTCTAACTGAGCAATGAGGAAGTGGAGTTCATTAAAATAGTTTCATAATTTTTTATTACAGGCATTCAAATGTGGCATTACACTATGTTGGGATGAAAGTCCTAACCATATTTCTACAAATCTCGTCAAATTGGTTAATATTATAATAAATTCAATATTCTCATGACTGAAATTTTTATATAAGTTGCCCTATCTATATGTCTTCGAAGTTATGGAATAAATATTACCCTACGTTTCTCACATGCGCAGTAAAAAATTATTAAATACGAATGCTCATATTTTCTCTAATATTCAAGGCATTTACATCAAATTTTAAGACACTGCTTCTCTGACATATTTTCACGTATTCTGTAAGTTTCATACAATTTGGTTGAAAACTCTGCATGCTATAAGAAAAAAAAACATGCGGAAAAATTTGGGATTTTTTAAGAAAACTTTTACATCTTCCCGAGTATTCGTGCTATTTTCACGATGCATGTAGATGTTGCGCGCATTACAGAAACAAATTGATGAATGTTGCAAACCTTTATCAGCTTTTTGTGAAGCGAGGTGAGCCAAAATCCCTTTTCGACTTCATCAGTTTCTGGTCGGTCCCCTAAATGCCATCGTGACCGAATCTTCAATGTAAATTTTGAGTTAAAAACTATTCTTTATACGGTCGAAGTTCGAGGAGATATTCGAAAAAAATTTTAAAATTTCAAAAAGTGTCCGCAACTTTGGCCAGCGCTGTGTTATTTTAAATGCCATCTGTTACCTCCAGATGGCGTTTGCGTATTCATGTTCCTATATCATTTTGGATGCTTATCGTATGCCTGACTTACCCTTAAAGTTAGGCAACGCTTTTTGGAATATAGCATATTTATAAGATATGTAATGAAGTATTTTAATCTTCCTCTGACTGACAAAAATTTAAGTACCAAACTAAAGTAGAAAAATCCCTCGTTCAACTTAACTCAACCAACTTATTAAAGGTATTTTCACTGGCGGTGCCTCCATTTTGGCTGAAGAGCTGTAGCACCATTTACTCTATTTCAAAACCTTATTTATTAGCTTATTTTGTAAAATTTATCGACTTTTGCTTTCTGATAATTCCTGATATTAAACGAATGCATATTAGGCTGTTCGTTAGTCGCATTCGATAATCGCAGATAAGATGTGAAAACTTGCTGCAGTTCCCCGCATCATCGCTGCATGTACAAATTAAAATCTTGGGAAATATCTTCCTACCACCGAATAGCTCAATTCTGTGCTCAGTGTGCATCGCGAAGCGACTTTTAAATGGAGGGAAAACGGGGAGAAACCGGTGTTTCTAGAGCTGCTCTTCGACCTGCACATCCCTAATGATAGGGGAAATCCCGAAATGGAGACAAGAGGCATTTTATTTTCTCCCTTTTCCCCTATCTACCTTGTTCCTCTTGATTTTTTTGATAATATGCGGATGGATTAGCCTGTGTAGCACTAGAATGTTTTTTTTATCTCTTATTACACAATTGTTTACATAACAAGGGTAGATAAACCTTTTTTCAGAGATTTTTTCCTCGTTAATTTAGAACGGGAATAATGATTTAATAGAGCTTGTGAAATTTACTTGTCGATGCACTCGTTTTTTTAATAATTCAACTAGATTGAAAAAAACATTAAATACTGCTTGTTTTATTCTGTACAAATGCGAAAAATAACATATCGCACTAAATTTAATAACTTTTGTTCAATGAGATTTAACAGCAATTTTATTCTCGTATAAAAAGATAAATTATTGCAATTGTGAGAAAATTAAACTTCGGTAATCTGATAAATCTGCACGTTTCATTGACCTTCCTGAGTCTTAAAAAAACCCTGTTGGCAAATATGATAATGCAACAAGGTAGACTGTCTTTTAGATTTAGTGTACGGTCTTGATACCAAAATTGTAGATTTCCACAAAATTTTGACTGAATTCATTAAAAAGAGGGATTGTCTATCTATCCATCAGCAAGCATGAGAGCACTATAACTCAAAAACCCCGCCACCTAGGTTTCTCATGGTTTCTTTATTAATTCTAGATGGACATCAAATTTTGGCCCAAATCTGTTGACCCTTTCTAAGGCCGTGGAAATATACTCCCCACCAAACTCATGAATTTTTAAATTCAATTTTTAAGATTGTCGTAAGTACTCGCCAAATTTTTCAATGAAACAAAAATCTGGATGTTCCAATTTCTTATCTCAAACCTTAACGAAGTATCTTGACATGGTGATTAATTATTAATTAATAAAATTAATTAACACAAAATAATGTCATCTAATAAGCTGAATTTCTATTCTTAAGTTAATCTCAATACCAAAGTAATTTTATTATACCACTAATAGAAAAAAACTGCCTTTTAAAGGGTTAAAGGGTTGAGTGCCCCACGATTTGCCTCTTTGTAATATGTGAACACGATAAATCATAATCGCAACAAAGTAGATTGGTAGACAATTGGCCCTCACAGAAGGTTGGTGCCTATAAATTTCGAAATAATGTTACATAATCGATTCCTAAGGTCGATTGTCATTTGATTGTTGGAATTCCATATCTGGATTGGCTTTTTCATAGTAATAGTTTTTAATCTTATTATCTTTCTGTATTTCATTGTGTGAATAATATTAGGTTATAATTTTAAATGAGGGTTTAATAGGTGTAAATGATGAAAATGTTATTTGAGTTTTAACAGTTTAAAAAATTATATAACTATATATACATAGAGAGAGAGAGTGTATAAATCGTAAAATGAAATATAAATATACATATAAAGGTTTTCTTCTTTAAATTTCTTTTGAGTGACAAATGGATTAAATATTGTTGATTTGGCCCCTCTCTACAAGTATATAAATGTGTAAAATTATTTTAATAAAATGAAACAATTCTTTGTGCTAGAATCTTAACTCTGAAGCGCATCGTTTTGAACATCTGCAAGCTAACAATCGAATCATTTCGATGAAGAAACGATACTGTTAGGTGCCGGCGAATCTTTTCTGGCAGCTAGTTATTATTTGAACATTTTTCAGGCAAGGCTCCGAGATAATTTCGGAGCAAAATTATCCCCACTTCTCCCCGAGGCATTAATATTTGATCGCAAAGATTAGGAGAAATTCATTTAAAATCCACCGCCGAAATAAATGAAATCGGAAGATCCCGGAATTCGAAAACGATCGAGACGCATTGCTCAAGATGGGACACTCCATCTCTCCTGGAGTTGATAAAGTTAATCGCCCAACATGCTTTAGGCACTGGAGGAATATTTATTCCAGTGCTGCAGTCCCATTGCTATTAGAAAGACGTTGGACAACATCTCCTCCAAGATTTAACGAAGCAGCGTGGAAAAGAATTTCAAAACTGCCAGTCGAGAATGCATTAGAATAATGTTTAGCATTCTCGCTAGCGTGCTTCCAGGGTACGTGTTATCGGTTGCTCATTGGCCTTGGACGCTCTATAAATCAAGAAACCCTGCGCACGTATTGGACAAAACTAAAGTTTACATATCGAGCCATCGGAGTAAACAAACTCTTCAACATCGTTATTAATTTAAAACCAAGGGAAAACTCAATAGTTGGTTGATTAAGAGACAAACTAGATTCATTCTCTTCAAAACTTCAATTTTATTGCTATGCGAAATGTGTTCCAAATAATTAACAGTTCGTGAATGGGGTGAGTTAGTGGAAGAAAAGAAGGTTGGCGAGTATGAAGTTTGTTAAATATTGATTGAAGTGAAAGGATCGCAGAAATTATCGCAGGAATTGAGCATTCGTTTTCTTTTTCGGGCTGGATTGGTTAATCACTTCATTTAAATTGCATGAGCTTAATGATACAAAGTTTTATCTCTTGTTGCTCGGGATTACCAGGATCTTTAAGGGGTGTAGATTGTTGAGCAACAATAAAAAGTGACTCTTTCTTATTAGAATTCCCTTCACGTTACAAAGAATTTGGAACTCACTTAGAGGAGTTTCAAATGATGCTTTGTTTTATATTCTTATGTGAAAATAAAATGTTTTTCTGGAAAAAAATAATACATTTATTTTAAATTTGGAACTCTTCAATTATTTAAGACTCACATTATCTGTCTTATGTAAACAATAGGCATATGCCAGTTTTTACGTTCAAAATAAAATAACATTAAAAAAGTATAGAGGTAACATCTTAACAAATTAACAGTTGTTTATATATATATATTACAAACAATTAAAACTCAAATAACATTTTCAGCATACGCACCTATTAAACCAATAATTAAAATTAAATATGTTACCTAATTAATAATCACACAATGAAATACAGAAAGATTATTAGATTATATATATATATATATATATACAATACAAGTACGTTTTATAATCTTACAAAAACTACAATTCCTTAAGTTCGTATTTTAAAACGGTACCAATAAGTACAATTAAAACCTCTCAACAACCTCCGTATAATTCAATTGTCTAAAACTTCATTTGGAATATTGTAAAAAAAGAGGAATTTTATTATGAATAGATTTAATCAATATTCTGAAATATTTATGTTAAATGACTAAACATCACATCTTGACAAAAAAAGAAATCAAAGCAAAACTTAATATTTTTTAGGATTTTCAATATAATTATAAAAAAAAACCCTCGAATGTATACTTCAGTCTTATTTACTAAGATGAAATCCATCTCCTCCTGAAGGTAAGAGAAGAAAGAAGAGATACTTCTTCAGACAAGAATTTAATGTTGCTACTTTCATCTAAGAATGTATATCTGAAGAATAAGTTGTATGTTCTAAAAGAATGTTTTTCCGAGAAGGAAGGAATGTGCGATTGCCACTGATGGCCTAGAGAAAGGAAGATGAAGATCAAAAAATGGGAGATAATAGAAATATGGTGGCGCAATTTACCGACAAGCATTCATCTGCTATGGTATTTCTGATTTGTAGCCCACACAATACCCGCATTGTTGCCAATATAATGCTTGAAATGCTGTCAATACAACTCATGGAAGTTGTATGTTATGTGAGGAACACCATAGATGCCTGATACATGTAGAATAATGATTTTTTCCACATACCAGGATAAAATACATGTAAGGAAATATTTGATTTACTTGAATTTAATTAATAAATTAATATAAAATATTTCTGAAATTTAAACAGTGTTGATTCTTCTTGTCTATAAATACAATGTTTAATTTCAACCGTGATAATCAAATCCAATGAAATAATTTTGATATATATTTGTCAACTAGATCCTAGGGCTTGGGGAAGTGTGTACTGATACACCCTATGGCAAAAGTGAATACAGTACATGAAAAAATTAATGGGTGACCTCAGATATTCTTGTTAAAAGGTTTATAAAAATTTCCATACACAATATTTTACCAGAGTGGTTCATATTGTTAATTTTTCAGGGGTATGTAAGCCACATTTTACCTATATAATAAGTAAAGCAATCGATTATCAGGTACAGAAACTTAAGCTCGTTCTTCATACTCCGCATGTCCATCAGCCACTTAGTGTCGTTGTGCTTAGAGGTATAACGAACGGTTAGGGCGAACCTCATGCAAAGTTGCAATAAGCAAACCCAAGGAAAATATCCCAAAAGATGATTTGTTGAACTGGTCAGTGAACTCTCTGATACAGTACTAACTTCAAAATTGTTCGTAGTTAAAAATCAACCTTAATTTATGAGAGTAAAACAATTAAAAAGAGTACTATCACTCAAAACACATTTAGGCCAGATGATGTTGTGCGCCTCAGTAAATACCTATATGCACGCATACAAAATAATTAAAAAGATTATATTCAATAACTACTTCATTACAAGTCGGCTGAGAGCATCTGAAAGACTCTTAGTTTACAGCTGAGGTAGAGGTCACTGTCCCTTTCACTTACAAGTACAGTAAAATTAATTATTAAAAATATTTATTTTCAGCCATGAAACCTCTTAAACATTTTTAAATAACAAGAGAACAATTTAATTATTAAAAAAACATTTTTTCTTAACTATTTCTAAATTTTAGGAGGGGATGCCTACTTACCCCAACTGGATATCTATAACTACATATTTTTACGAGTTAACGTATGATTAATTTCATAAGTTTTACATACCAGTTTAAAGGATAAAGGCACTTTTAAGATATATTACATTAGTACAAAAGATAGAAATTAAAATTAACATACACGTTCAAACTCAGAATAAATTTATGATGCAAAATTGGTACCCACTTACCCCACCTCGCCTTATTTGTTTTAGTTCACTAAACTATTCAAAGTTTGCTTTTAGTGTTTTTTTATCATTACCTTTTGTTTTACCTATTAATCATTCGTTCTTGCGCAGACGTCTGTCGATGTTAGATAATGATTTGGTTTCTTCTTGATTTCCAGTTACAATAAGGCGTTGTTCTTTAGCTACTGTGCAAGTAAACCGACATTTGAGCATTAATTATTTGCAGAAAACTTTTGAAGTCTATTCACAAACATCGGCTTTGATGTTTCGCATGGAATTCCAATAATTATCCATGGTTAAAATTCAGCTTCTGGTAATACATTAAGCATAAAGCAAGACATTCATCTTACGCATTGTCAAACACAAGCATGAGGACAGAAGAAACCCCCGTTACAGATTGGAAAGCTAAATAACTTGAAAAATATGAAATGTTATCGCTTTAAAAAGCCTTTAATGATGGATACGCCAGACAGAAACTTGGCTAACCTGATAATTAGTTGACTTTACATTGGCTATTCACCACTACACTAAGCATGATTGATTACACGTAGTTTCATCTTGTGTTATAATTGATTGGTAGATGCGCCATATCGCTTATTACCCTGTAATTGTTGGCACAAGTGTATCTTTATTAGCTGTAACTGCTGTATTGGTTTTTAAGAACTGTCTTTTATACCTGATTTTGAAATTCATCATGTAAGCCAGCATTATCCGCCTAATTGCATCAACTTCAAGCTTCTTTTATTATTTTAAAAATTAACAGGATGAAAACTAAAATTTACCCGCCACTAAAAGTCTTTGGTAGCATTTCGATTACCGTTAAATCATGGGTTATTTTACAAATAAACATTACGGTTGAAGTAGACACGACACTCAAATATGTTCAAATAAATAAAATTTCTTTCATACGAAATAAATTTTGGAATTAAAATGCCTTTTTTTTTCTTTCTTCATCTTTCCAATGCTTTATTTGTCATTAATTATTTCATTGATTTCGAATTAACATTATTTTTTGAAAGACTTAATAGCATATATCTACAAAACAAACTATATATATGTAAAATTTTTGTTGTTTTTCATTAAACGACTAATCAGCTGATATTTTAATGGAAAACATTTTTTTTTGACGTTTCATAAGAAGTAATATAATGAGTTTCCACATTACGAGATACGGGTTTTAGGAACAGAAGTTCAACATTTATCTGTATTAATTTTTTCTAACAGATTTGTGGTTCTCATTACTGTAAAACTATAACACTATTTTAATGAATATACTAGGTTTATGAAGTTTTGTTTTTATATTCAAAAGAGGCATTTTTAGTCGAACTCTTGTCATAGATTGTTAAGTCTTTCTCTTCTAAAGTATCTTATTAACCACAGTAATCCGAGTTTACTTTGCACCATTATAAAATTTATGCTGAAAATTTAAATAGAAGCCACTGATTTGCAGTGAGGTTTGAATATTTTTTCTCGTATATTGACAACACTGAAGAGTGTATTTCGTATCTTAAACGTATATAACAATCATTCAGGAGGTCACAGAAGAAAGCAAACATTGATATAGCTTTGCAATGAAAATTTTAGTGTTAAAAAATCTGTCTCTGGTGAAAAAAGACGACATTTCTGAAAGCAAGTACATTTCATTGTGAAAGACAATAAACCTAGCTTTCATTATGTTACTTAGAATGCTAATTAAACTTATTATTTAAGTTGTAATTAATTTTTTCTGATGCGGGGTAACTTTTCAAGAATAAAGAGGGTTTCTTAGCACTACGGAAATTTGCGGTACAACGTAACCCCAGTTGTTTTTAAATTTGTTTTTACATTATATATATAATTTATTTTCGGAATATTAATTAAGGAAAAGAATGTTTATTTTTGCTCCTTGTATGCCCAGGGTGTATAAAAGCGTGTTAGGGGTTCGTAAATATATAGAATACTCTCCAGAAATTCTAGAATATTGCCTTAATGCCATCTTACCTGGTAAGTGTACTCTTAAAGATACAGAAGCCGGTTCTTGGTATCCCCAAGCGAACAATTTGTTATAAAAGAAAGCCAATTCATGTAAGGAAATCCAGAAGGCCCCTGGCTTTCTCCAAAGAGGAGGGAAAGGTCGTTGCAGCTTGTATCTAGTCTGGTTGAGTGACTTTGGTTTTCCTGTCAAGTGTCTACACCTTAAAACCATAATAAACGCTTACCATACTAAGGAAGAGGTTTTAATAGGGATTTATTCATAAAAACTACCGAGAAGGATTTTATTTAGGTTATTATAAAAAATAAAGTTAAAAATATTTAAAATGTGTAATTTTGTTTGAAAAATATTACTTTTTGTTAAAATACATTTTATAGAAAAGAATTCATTCAATTTTTCCGTATATTTTCACCCGGGATGTCAATAAATATGTCTAATATTAAGAGAAAGAGAATTTTTTATTGAAATATAATGAAAAAAAATAACCAATGCAAAAAATACCTACTTATAAGGTAACTTTGCAATAAGATTTCGAAAGAAAGATAATTTATCATTATATTACTGCATGATTCAAATTTTACCGCAAAAACGTTTCACTAATTAATAAACAAAGAGGAAAAATCAGAAAAGTTCCTTTTTTCAGAGAGAAATACATGCAACTTATCTTAAAATTCATTCTGAGGTCATTAAAATCGGTGCAAAGAAACCCCAGAGTACGACATTAGGAAATTGTTCATTAACAGTTTAGTCGATATATATTATTTGCAATGAGGTGCACTGGTATGCTGAAATATGAATGGATGTAATGACGTAACTCTTTGTTAGTTATTTATGTTGATATTGCTAGCTATTCTCCTATATTTTAATAAAGTAAACTAATGAAACATCATGATCTTCATTCGACTTGTATGTTAAATTAAAGAAAACTGTTTTATCACTAGCTGTACCTCTTAGTCATAGAAATTTCGTTTCATATTAAACTACCTTTGGATGCCTAATTAATCTTGACTCCTGCAGATTCTCTATAGACAAGAATTAATTATTTATTAATCGTAGAGTGCCTTGACTTATTGGGGTTTTGCACCATACGGATTAAAAGTGTATCTGCTAAGGTGAAATTATATTAAAATAACTATTTAGAACTAAGAAATATTTATTTATTTTTAAGAACTAAACCAAGATATCAATAATTCAGAGGTGTTGGAACCCCCTTTTACGACAATGTTAAATTTGCCATTTCGATACAATACTGAATGTAGTTTTTGGTTAATTTTTAATTTTTTTATAAATTTACAAAATATTTAATTATACATAGTGAAACTTTTTCCTATTTTGACACAAAAAATTTGTAAAAAATATATTTTTGAGTTTTTTTACAAAAGCTACATTTCACATAATGAGAAAGGTTTACTTGTATAAAAAATTTCAAATTTGAATCTATAACATATTTTGAGAAAAGGTGCATCGAAATGGCAAATATAACATTGTCGGAATAGTGGTTGCAACACCCCTTAAGAAAAAATAATTCTAATAATTGTCTTGATCTTGGTCTTCATGATTTGGATGTCTCGCTTGGACAGTTAATAATACTGCTGTAAAAAACTTTCAATTCATCTGGAACATAATCTAACAGTTTCTGGACATCGATTTTCTTTCTGTTTATTGAAAGAAACCCTCTTGGATAGGCCAGCTCAATAGGTACCTTTTTATTGTTTTTGAGTTGGATTGTCAATGAAGTCTTTTGCCATCACAAATCCCGTGTTTTTAGTATGGATTATTTGAGAAAACCGAGAAACTTTAAACATAGCTTTCAGAACATCCCTTAGTGTTGCTTTTTCAGCCGTTTCTTAAGAGTTCATTATTTTATAATGTCGGAGTTCATGTAGTCGTTTATGTCGTCAGTTTCAACCATGAATAGGGGAAACTGGGGATACTTGACGCTACGTGATTTTCTCAGCTTGTGAGATAATTGGTAATTCTTGTGTGCCATTTTTATTTGAAATTTGGTCATATGCTCTATTCGAGGGGGATTTTCATTCCAAGCTGAAAAGCCAGCGTATGTAGGTAAATATATGTTGAGGGTACAAAAGTAAATTTTCACTTTTTCATTCCTCAGTGGATAGGAAGTTTACTATTGAATACATAATGAATTAAAATATTTATGAGTTTTAAGCCTACTTCGAGCTTTAATTTGATATACTATGTTATAAAGAATCTTAATTCTAAGTGGTTTAATTTTTAGATTATTTAGAGAAAGTCAAGTAAGAGATACTTGACCCTAACAAAAGCAATTGCAGTTCCTATGTTGTAGCCAACCGAAGCATATTTTGTGGTTGGGATCAGATTTTGGTGCGTGGAGTTTGTTGGCAAAATGGCAAATCAAATATAGAGAATAATTACTTAAAAATTGTTTGCTAGTAATTATTCACTGAATAAAATTTCTTTTAAAATGATAATTTCAAATAATGCAAATAATTATTTTAGTAAGAATTTTAAAAAGAATAGAAATTTAATCAATCTATTTTTTCCTCACCTGAAAGAAAGTTGTATTTATTTATTATTTGAATAAAAGTCTTTTACTTGAACTATTTGTCATCGTTTGGTTTTATTTAACGTGTCGCCATTTCTATTGAGTTTTTCTTTCTTGATTTGAATTTTCTCTTAATATATATGTATATATATATATATATATATATATTTGCTTTTAATTTTCTTTAAATATTGAGAGAACCGTGTAAGTCTATTAAGCTTCTCTATTTTTAGCTTTGCACAATATTTTTTAGATACTTTTTCATTTTGATTTTTTTTTCTTTTCTTTTTTTAATTTTCCAAAATCGGCATTTCTTTAACGCGCTAATTCTTTATTAAATTTTGAACTAATTTAATTATTCACTAGACTTATTTAATTTATTAACTAGATTTTACTAATAACAACTGCGTTTTATAGATTTTATATTATTTTTTATTAGTTTCATTAATATTTTTTAATATTAAACGCCTTCTGTAATTCAATAGTATTAACCTAATATATGAATTTCGCGTACAAACAAATTATTTAAAGAATTTAAATACTCTTTGTATGTAGGGTCAAGTATCCTTAAGGTTAGGGATACTTGACCCTAGGCGATTTGATGAAATATATTTATTTTATGATTAAATGAGATATCAGTTTAGCATAAGTACATTTAACCTTCTTAAAAACAAATCTTTTTTAATGATAAAAATTCAAATATTCGAGAAATATAAGAATAAATAAAAGTAAGGTCAAGTATCCTAATTTTCCCTACTTGAAACTTTCGAGCTTTAGAGTAACATCTTATTATTAAAAACAGGACTGTTGTACAGCATGATCACCGTTTTCCGACAGAAATCAAATAAAGCATTGACTCATCGAGTTTCTGAAGAAAATATGATACTCAACAATCACTTTAGACAATATTCACTAACATGCCTAATGTGGTTTCAGCTTCATATTGTCTGTCGGTTTCCGAAAATTGGTATCTTATGGAGTTTCTGAAATAACTAAGTTTTATCTTTCAAAGAAAGAAATTAATCTTATAGTTTTTGGGTATCATCAGATGGCTGCAATAGTATAAATTCGAATTATATAATGCAGTTTCAAATTTACAAATACAGATAGGAATGGAATGTGATTTAATAAACGTCTCAAATATTAGCGTTTTACTTTGAGTTTTAATTACAGATATTTATGGCATATAAATTAATTTTAAATTTTTATATTTTTAAGGCAAAATTATTATGATGCTTTCAGACTGGCTAAGTGTTAATTCAATGAGTATTTATAACCTCCCAGCACAACTAATTTTATTCTTTTATATTTAATAATTTTTCTTTTTCCCCCTTGTAAAAAAATCATTAACAACTTCTTTCTCTCCAAAACTTAAAAATCAATATAATTTATTTTAAATGTCTTCCTTTTTTGTGTGTGTTACTTAATTCAGAGCGTTCACACATGATAGACTCTTTTCAGAATGACTAATACTATTTTTCTCCTCTGATGACAGAATTCTGATGAATCAAAAATATCATCTCAACAGAATCGATTGATAAAATGTGTTTCTTCTACACACAGCATTCAAATACATGCATGGATTTTTTATTTCTTTTTGACAAACATAACCAGCTTTTGGACTGTTTTGAGAAGATAAATAATTGCTAATATAATACACTACTGCATGCCGGCATGTATTAGAGAATTGCTTTCGAAATCGTAAGCTCATTTCATTAAAGTGAGCGGAGCTAGAGCTTAATTAAGTGGTCCCTTTAAGCAAATTTGAACTGAGCAGGCGCTAAGTTCAATCAAAACCGCCTTTCATTGATTCCGCTTTCTTTTATTCCTTTCCATACCAGACTGCGCGTACAAGTCGTGAGTCACCCGGGTAAAGTTCTAATGATATTCAATTAAATAGCGAAGAGATTTGTAATTACAACAAGAACATGGTCTTAACAGATGTTGGTAGTGATCCCTTGAGAGCAAGGGACTAACGATTCAGTTCACAATCTACTGCGACGTTATCCATCATGCTTGGAGCTCTAATCATTCTGACGTAAGCACAGGTATGGGTGTGTCTCCGACCCAAACTGTTCGGGAAGTAATTGTTGGATGAAAACTGTAGACAAGAAATTATTTGCCAAGCGTAAAAAAATTATCTTTAGTATTAAGTGTACCAGGAATAAAATTATAAAGAAAATATTATCATTTAAACAAAATGTGAGCCCAGAAAAGCAAGTTAACATTTTTTGTATTAAATTAAAATTTCAAAAAAAGTTTTTGGATGAGCCCTTGAAGCATTCGAGCTACTTATCTGTTTTTCATCCGCCATACATAGTTCTGTTGTTATAAAATAGTTTTGGTTGAGTTAATTATATCTTGGGATGAATACTAAAACTATGTGACTCGAAATTGGCGACGAAATTACTATTAGGCTAAGTTCACAACGTCATATAAATGGATCTCTTGTTTTAAACTATCCTTAGGTGCTACTTACAATTTTCAAAGATAGATTAGTTGAATCGCATTCTCTTAAATCAAGAAAAAGAAACATTATTTTTTCCCTTCTCGATACAACTGATTAGTAGTTACATAGTCATAGTACCCACCCGACGATATAAAAGTTGGTTTGTAGGTTTGTTTGAATACCGTCAAGTTTAGAAAATTGGAAACGAACTTTCTAACTTACAATTTTTTTCCTTTCACCAATATTTATTCTAGTGAAACATCTTAAAGAACGAATATACATTGAATTTACATTATCTAGGAATTAATCTGCATTCGCAAATCACGCAAGTTTTCAGAAACATGTATTTTAAAACCGGATAGGTTACAAGTATTTCTAACATCAAAGTTGTGATGCATTTCATTTTACGTTCTTTCAAAAATAAGTAAAATGTTTCTTTTTTAAAAAAAATTGTATATTTGGTTATTTGGATTATCAGTATCATCAATGCTTATATTTATTACGGGGGATAATTATAAAATACTTGGATAAATAGAAAGAAGTTTTTCTAAAAGAATCATCACTTTCCAGAAAAAAGAGTGGAAATCAGACAAATTGAAACAGATTCTCACTTTCAAATACTTTCACTTCGTTTATAGATAAGACCAGAATTGTAGCTACTTGCCTTGAAATAGATGCATGGGTATTTTTTTTCAGAGGAGAAATTCAGTGACTATAAAGTGATCCTTGTTTCTAGCCTTTCCAAAATTTATTCTCGGCATGTTTTTGAAAGGAGAAATTTGATGATAACAGAATATTCTATAATAGAACAAGTAACATTCCTTTTTGCTTTGGAAGTAAAATATTCTATTTTATAAGGAATATAAGGATTTCTGAACTATTTTCCAAGTACTCACTCGTTTGATTTATAAATGAATACGTTATTTCGATTGAAAAGTGATAGAACAACCATGCAATCTTTGATTAGACTAATATAATCAGAGATGTCAATTCAGTGTCTCCCCTATAAAGAAGATGGAACCCGAAGAAGGTTACTATCTTTTTGTAAACCAATCAAACTAGGGGATTTACTTTAGCCAATTCTGCATATCTCTTAAGATATATGAGAGTTATAACTACAGCGCTCCTGTTACTTTTAATAGCGTCTTTAACTTTTAATTTTAGCGTCTTTCTGAACTGCTGGAACACATATGGCCCCGTCAAGTTAAGCCGTATATGCTAACTATTAATCATGTATTCTTCCTCATCGTTAATAGGACTTTATTAATTTGAGGAATGTAATATATATGGCGCCACAATTCCTCACTATAATGAAGCGTAAAATACCTGCGTCGTTTGAAATATTGTTTTAATGCGGTTACGATATATTGGAAAAATGAGTTGTTTAGTTTAAAATTTATTAGCTCTGTTCTGAATATTTTTATTTATCCTATTTAAATTGTTTAGATACAAGAAATTCAACCTACCTCAATTTTTTTATGATCTGACTTTAAACGGATAAGTATCCAAGATAACTTGCACATCATATAATAACAATTAATGCAATAAATTTTACTTTGTAAGAATAATTACTATACTTTATCGCAAAACGATGAGAAAAAATTTACTATAGCATTAAACTTTGGCTGATTAATTTTTCTGTAAGGGTTTTTAAGACGTACGTGAGCCTTAATTTACAGTTAGTTTAAGTTAAATTAATTTGCGATCGATCAAAAGCAATGAATAATTACAAAACGTCAATTTAAAATTTTAAGAAAGCAAATTTTCAGAATGAATTAAAGCAAATATTTAAAACTATTCATGAAATTTCGGAACAGTTAAATAAAAAACCTGTATCAGTGTGTGATTCATTTATTTTATATTTCGAGAATAGTTAAATGTTTGAATTTTAAAAACTCAATTTAAATATTGTGCTAATTATCTTTCAGTCTTTTCTTAATTAGCCTTTTGTCTTCCAAAATATCATTAGATAAGTAATTATTCCTATGCTATAGAAAAATCTCATTTTGGTATTTGAGTGGCTGCAAATTCCAAACGACTATTAAATTAGTTCCTTGAAATTAATTTATAAATTTTCAGAACTCTGCAATTTTTATAACTCTAAGAATTTGTCAAGAATTTCAAAAGTATGTATTGTGGGGCAGGCCAAACACCACATGCAAAGGATTAACCATCTGAAACCAATATGATTAACATGTAGCGTTGAATATGTGCGCTAAAAATCTGCCAATAAAGCAAT
>BGPR01000001.1:2184903-2204417 GCA_013235015.1 Araneus ventricosus
TTGAATATGTGCGCTAAAAATCAGCCAATAAAGCAATGGGATATTGAGAATATAAACATCACGGAATATTTTTTGTCACAGTCGTCAGTCGCAAAGCATTAACCATCTGAAACCAGTATGATTAACATGTAGCATTGAATATGTGCGCTAAAAATCTGCCAATAAGGCAGTGGGATATCGAGAATATAAACATCACAGTATATTTTGTCACAGTCGTAAACGTGCTAAACCGCAGTTTCAATGAGAAATACTTTGAAAACTTACAGCTATTTGGGCTAGTCAAGATAAAATGCATGTCTGAGACTCGCTGAAATCAGACACTCCCTAATAAATCAAAGCAATTAGCTGCTCGTCAAGCAACATCCTGTAGCTTACTTCTACGGGCGTGCCTTTAGTCATTCGTACTAAGAAGAACGCCTTCCAATCAAATATGTCAGGATATGCGATGAAATAAAACGGCTTTTTGTTTTGACAGGTTTCACCAATCTTTAATCTTCAACCAAGATCTTTTGTTTCGGAGTAATTGTTTTTCTTGTCACGTGAATCTATGTATAAAGTGTATCACATGACACAACTTTCAATTACGGATGCCTGCCAACGCCTTCCATTCAAGCTGAGCTCGAAAATTTAATGCTAAAAATCAAATGAAACGAAACCTGCTAAGAATTTGGGTTTGTGAAAGATGTGCTTTTGTAAATTACTCAAAATAATGAATATAGATCTTTTTAGGAGAATATAAAGTATTTATTTAAAGTCACGCAAATTTTTGTTACAAATATTTCTGATATTTTAAATATTTAGTGTGCAAAAGATATCAATATTTGGAGATGAATTTTTAAATTATAAAAATTAATTTCTTTATTAGTTTATTTTTATTTGTTTTGATAGTGTATTTTACTGATTACAAAAATATTGAAAATAAAAAGGAAACTGAGGTAGAGTTTTGAAACAAATTTTAACTGCCATGACCTTGATTGGATAAATACAATTTGCATTTGTTATTAAATAGGAATTTATGCTAACCATATAACGATCTATTAGCCGATGATTTTTAACAAAACTTTTCAAGGTGCTTTTCGTGAAAAATCAGTCATTCTAAGCTATCTACAAAAAACACTAATTACCCGGCAACATTCCCTCTGACTATTAACTCTCTGACACTGATCGAGACGGTCCCGGGCGGTCTAAAAATTTCCCTTCAACAGCCAAGAAGGCCGATCTGAGGCGGTTGCCTTCTTTTGAGGGGAGGAGATAGATTAGGAAATGAGGGCGGTAGGGGGGTCCAATTATCCTTGCAAACCGCAGCCCATTTCCGTGCGCCTTAAGGGAAGGCTATAGCAGGGGGTGGGGTGGTAAGTGACCACCTAGGTTGGGAGAGTCCAATTCATGTGGCTTACTCCCAAAAGGTCCCGGTTTTAAAGAAGCTAGAGGAAAAAAGTCGCCTCGGGTTTAAAGAGTTAAGCAACAGTTTGAAGTGGCTCCTTATAAATCTATTTATCCTCTACCTAGCCTGCACAGAACCAAAATGTGCCCAAATACCGGGTCCTATGTTGGCACGCTTATACTAAAAAACTTATCGACACATATTGTATCTGTATAAAATGACCGTACACAGAGACTTCCATCTAAATTCTCAGTCTGTCATTGTCAAGCTGCGTATAAAAAAATCCTACTTTGTTAAACTGCATATGAAGTAATAACAAAAAATTTGTATCGCATATCTTTAATAAAAAACATTTATTATCTTAAAGTTGTTTGCTGTAACTCTCGCTCTTATTGGTTTTGCAGCTTCGAATCTCAGTAAGTCTTTTATTTTATGAATTTGCTAACTTGACATTTTTGCTGCACTTGCCTCACACAGAATATTACTTCATGTATCTAACTTTTCGATATCACTCAATAAATTCGTCATTTGTATATATTTATGCTGTATATTCTTTTTGTCTTCATTTAATTTTTTGTTATATTTTAGCCTCAAATGAAGTCGATAGAAGGTTATATGATTCTCTGCCATACCTTGAGATCATTAATAACATGGCGAAACCTTTAGCGAGGATTTTCTTTTCCTCTAAAACACTATCGTATTCTTTAGATTGATGCTGCATCGCCAAAATTATTTGTTCATTCAAATATTGATTAGTGCTTTCATTATTATCTCATTATGTGTTACGAAGTGTAATTCCGAGAATAACAAATCATTCAAAAAATAGAAGAGTTTTGCATTCAGTCGTTCATATTGTTTATTACTTTTTCAATTACTTTCGTCTATGATCAACAAATCAAAGTGGTTTTCCTGTAATTCACTAGGAGATTCAGGTATTGTTTTAATACTGTTTAATTCCATGAGATACATGAATTATTAAACTATTAACTGGTTTCTTAGAAAATAACTGAAATTGTTGCATCTGGCATCTGACGAGTAATATATATATAATTAGGATTAAAATAATAAAACTGGAAAAATTTCATAACCTTAAAAACTCCCGTCAGAATTCCAAAAGCATTCTCAGAATTTTTATTTAAAGCAAAACAATACTTTTTCTGTTCAAATGAATCCGTCATAAACACAAACTTTCATAAAGAGGACTATAAATATTTTTCATTCTTTCATTGGTTCAGAATCTTGCAATGAAACCCTCAGACTATAAGCTCAAAATTTCCTTCTTCTAAACAGCTTTCCTTTTGAATTCCCTGTTTATAGTTCTCTATTATTTCCAGAATATGATCTACAACCCAAATATGTTTTCTTTTGTATTTTTACTGGAACCAATTTGAATTTTACACCCACTATAAATCAAAAATGGGGTTCTTCATTTTTCTTCCTCAGAATCCGTTGAAATGCACTTGCGTTAAATCCAGTTAATGTATTTGAAACACTTTGACGTGCTGGATTAAATTTGGACGCCTTATTTGAATTCCACCACCAGTAATGAACATTTCTAAGCACTTCTGCGCTGCGGAAATTTCTTTTTCGATACCGAAGTGTGCATATACTTAGATATATGTTATAAACTTCGTATCCCAGTGCATAAAGCGAAAAAGTTTATTAAATATTGATCGCTCCCTAAACCCTGAAGCGAGCGAAAAATGTACACTTCCCAAGACAAGGTGCGAACCATTAAACGGCATAAAATATTCAGAGATTCAGAAATAGAAATGCGATCATAAAACGAATGACAGACAGAACACGGCTGGCCATAAAAGTTAAAACTAGACTAAAAATGTTGTTGCAAGAAAAAACTGTTACATCAATAATCGGTAGATTCTGTCTTTCCCCGCATTGGAGCCCAGTAATGACCCTATATAGTAGCCTTCGGAAAATATTTCGACTTGGAAAATGTGTCGCTATCTGCTTGGTAATGGTTTCGCGTCACACCAGAATATTCATCAAATAATGATAGACAAGCAACTTTTGCGAATGGAGTTATTAAGGGGGAGGGAGACTGGAAAAAGGATAAAAACAGTTCCCTCGCGATGCGGTAGCGCTTCGTTATCACGATACAGATATTGATTTAGGAATCATGACTTCTACTTACCGTTACGGTCAATGATTAGGGGTGATTTTTTGGTGGTGAAAAGTAATTTAGTTTCAGAGGCTCAGCAAGAATAATGAATAAACGGGGATCCATTACATCTCAAAATTACATCAAGTACAGGTACAGTTGAAAACGCTTTTAAAATATTGAAGAGCTGTTTTATTGTTACGCTGCTAATGCCCCGACATACATTCCACTTCGGCAACGCAATGTAAATGTAACAATCTTATTTTTATCCACATTTCATCTATTTGGATTTTAAGTTTATTTATGGCAAGAATGATAATATCTATCGATTCAGGCAAGTACCGTTACATACATGGAAGAGTTGCATAGTCTTCCTTAAGATTGTTGTAGATTTACAAACATAAAATTCATAATGTAACATTATAAAATTAAGATTAGATAATAAAAGATTACAAGTAAGGCCCTAATGATAAATGTACTGTTAATTTGGGTTAATAAATGCGTTTGAATAGGGGGAAGCAAGCAACTTTTGTTTCGAAAGAGATGTCATCAGGTTATTCTCTTCTAACTCTCTTAACACTCTGACTCCTAAGCCGGCGGTAACCGGCCATGCAACTTCTATACTAGTGGGGCGGATTTAGGCCGGTTGATGTTCCGAAAAGGGGGGAGAAGGTAGTTGGGAGAGTGGTCATTAAAGGGACCCTTAGGGAGAGATGAGAGATGAAAGGTCTGCCATTCATATCTCCCACCACCCCTAGTGAGGAGAAAAGGGGGAACGGGGCGGACGAATCCATTCCACAGATCAATTAGTAAGCAAATCTCCGCATACAACTGTACTCAGATTTTGAGAACTCTTAGCAGTCAGAGGGTTAAACAGCTTTACAGACAACTATTACGGACCGACTCTAATCCTCTGATTGCAGTATCGAATATGAACTTTCGTATTTGTATACTCAGCATCTAAATTTTCAATTAAAATGGATCCAAAATATCTTGATTTTGTGACAGAGGGAAAAAGCTGTTTTGACGTAATTATTTCATTGCAAATATTGTTTTCACCATTCATTATATACTGAAAAAAATCTAAATTTCTTAATTTTATGAATCAAAGTTTGCTTGTACTAATCTGTTGAGGAAAACTAGTCACTCTTTTGAAATCCACTGATTTATGATTAAGTTTTATGGATCTAAATAAACTGTTTTTGGTATCAAGCTTATTAGATATAAAAATATTTTTAAATGCATGATCATGAAATTTGACCACTATAAATTTGCCTCAGTACAATCAAATATACCTCTTGCGCCAATATTGCAATTTTCAATAAATCTCAAAATCCAATGAAACCCATGAAACTTGAATAATAAAATATCAATAGAAGGCAATAGGCTGGGAGAATCTCAACATAAAATCACTATTTATCAAAAGAACTTTAACTTACGACGGAGATGGCAATGTATGAGTCTTTTTGTTGATGCAAATATTGTTCCAAATTACGCACAATACTTTTAGGATAAGCATTGGAAAATGTAGACTAAATTAACTTAATATTTTTACTTCGGATCTTGTTTGAATGCCCAATGTATTCTGAAACAAAACTGTTTTATAAATTGCTATTCATCAATAGTATCACTGCTTATAAATTTTTTCTAAAAAATTCCAAAATCCAGCATAGTTCCAGAATGAGAGGAAGATATTTTTCCTTAGCTTTAAATGGGTAAAATTCGCAGCATAACTTTACTGTAAACATCATTAGTGTCAGTTACAGTAAACATTCTTACAAGTAAACATCATTTATCATACTTGAAAAGAGTTTCACAGTAATAAAACAACAACTGAAGTGCAGAATACTTTAAGGTGGATTATAAAAAAGAAGAAAAATAGGTTTATTTTTGTGACAATAGGAAATCAGAAATGTTATAATACCTATCATTTGATATCAATATGCATATTTTTCTTTTTAACTTCTCAGAATCTGTTATATTTACGAATGACAGCACAAAATAATATTTGTACATTCAAATGTGATTGATGATTAATGCGAAATAAAGTCTGTATATTTTTTCATCGCTGAATTATTCAGTTTTGCTTGAGTAAAATTCTTTTTTAAAAAAAAGAACCTTGTATAAAGATAACATACATAATAGATTGATGACTTTTAAACACCCCCTACACTTTAAAGAAAGAAATGCGAATAATCCAAAACATAAAATACATTAACTTTTAAAGTTATATAAAAGTATATATGGAAATAAATTAATGTTGTATAAATAAATAAATAAATGTTCATATATTAAAATATGTATGGGAATTCAACACACATTAAATCATATATTGAGAAATTTGCATTTAAATAGGTAGGAAAACAATAAGGTTAAATGAAAATCATAAAACGATGCTGCTCAGAGAAGCTAAATATCTTAGATTTTAACTAAGAGTTAAACATCGTAAAATAAATTTATAATACAATATAATCTCTCTTCATAAAGCAGAAAAATTAAAGTAATTTCATTTGCTTAAGATATAATTTTGTATTAACTTCAGAATAAGAAATTTGAATGTGCGTATTGCTAACAATTGTCCTTTTCAGGCATTCATGTTTTAAACTTTTCTCATCAGAACAGACATCTTTCTCTGTAAATCAAATTTCGAAATTTTTAATAGGAACATGACGTTCAGTATTACAGTAAGCATCTTTCGTTTTTTTTCTTTTTCATTGATTTAATAGCGCTTTCTTGTGGCCCCGGCATTTCTTATAATTCCAAAATTCAGAGAATTATTAGCACATTTCATTAAAATTGTTTTCTTCGTTAATATCTTAAACTTTCACGTTAAAATCTAATCCATCATCGATTACAAATTATTAATGATTTATTTATTCGAAATAAGGACATGCTGTTTCATGATTTATTATATACATTTATTGTTCTATCACATATATACATATTATAAAACTTCATTCGAATGCATTTGAAAATCCTTTGAGAGGTAGAATATTTTATACCATTTAATGCCATCTCCAAAATATCTCTACATACACTGAGAGATATTAAGAAGTAGCTCGATGAATTAAAGTTTTATCCGTAAGATGGCCTGAGAAAATATTCCTTTTTTCACGTATATCTGGAATTAAAAATAAATTTAGGTTGTTGTCTCTGGCTAAAAGGAAATCTTCAAATCAGTGAAGCCGAATGAAAGCGTAATTGCCTTCTTCAGATTTTGGCTATCACACAAAGAACAGTCAAGGTTAATTTATCCTGAGAGAGGCATTTTACGATTAAATGCACATATTTAATTTTTATTGATTAATTTTTCGCGTGTATTAACCCTTCAAAGGAAGCTTATTAAGTACATTTTCGGAGTCTTTGTAGTTAGACTTCGATATAATGATTTCCTGTTCGCATGCCTCACGCTGAAATATTATGAACCCTGAAAATCTAGAATATATTTATCCCAGAAATGTTTGCAAAATAGAATGAATCAAAAATATTTTATGTTAGAAGAATAAATCTTGTTGAGAATGAATCAGAAATATTTATATTGGTTTCTTTTTCTTTTTGTATCTGAAAAAATTTCAGTGTGTTTCTAAATGTTTTTTTTCCTTTATACCGGTATAACTAACTGATAGTTCAGTGTTCAGAAATGTTAGTTCTAAAGTAGAATGAATCAACTCCAAGAAGATAAAATAAGTGTGAATAATTTTTGAAAGAATCGATTTTGTGCGATTTTTAAAAATTGAACAATATTAAGTATTTTTAATTCTTTAAGTCATTGTTTTATTCATGAGAGCAATGCTACCATTTTTAGTTTTGTCTTTTTACTTATTATCGCTTTACTTAACGGTAGTATTACCTATAAAAATGTATAAGCCCAAATTACAACAAAAAATTGTTATAAATATTACATAGGTTTAAAAATAATTACCCATTTTCGACCCACCTTTACCCAATCACCCCATGTATATCTCCATAATTGTGGATTGATGTGTTTCGAAATTATACACCAAGATAAAATTTTCAATTTAATGAATTTCAGATTTTTTAAATTTTTACTCTGCATTATTTACAGTGTTATTCTTATTTTCATCATAATATATCAGAGTTCTTCAAATATAATTTGATTGTAGTATGCCAATGAACTTTGATTTTTTATGAGCATAATTTACTAATGTCTTCAAGACTATGCACATAGAAATAATGCACTTATAACAGTAGACGAAGTTTCATACATTCAACTGAATAATGGTGGTTTGAACGTCCTAAAATTTCGATTTGCTAATAATAAACTTAAAATCATGTATTTTGTTGTTATTACTCTTTTCTTAAAATTTCTATCTCGCGTTCTATTAGTACGATCAAGTTTCCTGTATATGACTCATTTTTCAGCCTACCATCTCATCCCGAAGCAATTTCGAACATATCTCGAAATTTCATTTTTTGTGAATTTCGACCGAAATTGGAAAAAAAAGTTAATTTAGAATAAAATTCCTGTCTCGCGTTCTTTTAGACCGAATTTGACCAGGTTTGGTGTATACACAACCAATAGAATGAAACAAGAATAGCGCATCTTTAAGCAACTAAAAATTACCAAATAATTTTATAACATTTTAATGAATTAAATCAGTTTAAAAATATAGATTGTAATTGTAGTATTTTTGATTCAGGCATTTACTTGATGTTATACTATATTTTAATTACGTATTTTGGAATTACAGTTCCGACTGTAAAGAGTGTTGCATAAAATACTGTGTTAAATTTTTTGCGAGATAAAATCCTTCCTGGAAGCATGATGCAAATTTTGATTAAACTTGTACAACTTGTTTAAAATTAATATTAATACCCTAATATAAACTTTCTTTCTACTGAACCAAGCACCTTCGTCAAAAAATATAGAGAAGAAGCAATTTAATATACATCATATTGCCTAGATGGTATTTATGCCATTTTTTATAAAAAATCCACTAAAAGCAGCTGATTGAGGCTAAATGAAGCATTTATATCTAATTCTGAGTGTGAGTTTAGTGGCTTTTTCAGTTTATATTCCTTGTTTCTGTTCTCATATTTCAGTTTTTTATATATAAAACGCTTAATGGTGCATGCTAATATGTTTTCTCTAAGATCTGACCGGACACCATCACAGTTTTTTTAACCAAGCCATTCATTTATTATTAGACGGGGATTGGCCTCATTACTTTAGGTGTAACACATGATGCATTCCACTTTTAATCTATACGTGGGTATTGGAGACAAATAACTTAATTTTCAGTCTTGGTCAGATGATAAGATTTATTTATTTATTTATTTACAACCCGCTCCGACCCAGCCTACCCAGGAGGGTGTAAGGCCTTCCACAGGCAGGAGGGGAAACATAAAACAAAAGAAATGAACTACATTAAAGACGAGTTTACAAATAATCCCAAGGGGTGAGCAGAACAATTTGAAAATCATCGTTGACAATAGTGTACTAAAAAAAAGATAAAGAGCAGAAACACAAAAAAATAAAAAGCAAAAACACAAAACGCAAAAGACAAAAGGCTTAACATTAAAAACACAAAACACAAAAAGTTAAAGAGCAAAAACACAAAACTCAAAGAGCAAAAACTAAACATTAAAAACACAAAACACATGCAAAAGATAACCAAATTAAAATCAATAGCATTTAAAACGAAACAGTTACAAACAAAAATCGAGAAACAATACGCATTGCAAAAACTAAAAACTTGAGCCGAATGGCTTCTATACTAAGTTCTTCAAGCAACTAATGTCAAGACATTTAACTCAAGACGAATAATTTAACATACCCCATACCACGTACACGTTGCAGTTTTTGTGGAATCGAGTATTGAACCCAAGATACTACTATTCTCAAATCGAGATTTTAACATTATGCGACTGCATATCTGAATAAATAGCTTATTTTATGTTACATTTAAATTGTGGCAGCATTTTGGTTTTTAATAATAAATTCAAGAAGACTATTTCTTACTGGTGTACATAAGTTCAGAAAATTTTAAAAATTTAATTTACCAACGATACGTTTTTCACTTTCAGTTGTTATTTTGAATCCACATTTTCGAACATACTAAACGCACACCTTTCATAAACGGTTTCTTCCGGAGACTGCAATTTTAGTTCAACGGATAGTTTTTATACAAGAATACGTGCGGTTATTAATCAATTACAGCACCTTCCAACATACAGATGCTATGTTTCTTCTGACACCCTAAAGCAACGCAGCCACTTTCTAATCAATTTGTATAGGAGCTAGTGAATTTCCTTTTATTTCTTGACTGGCAGATAATTTATAACTCCATATTTGTTTCGCTTTCCATTAATTGAATTCACTCTTCTTCCCGCTGTGATCATCCCGAATCCAGTTTCGGATGACGAATGAATCCGGTCACTGAGGTGAGAATTGTTTTCCGCTCTCGCTTTTTCTTTCCCCTAACAGACCAGAAGCGATTACTTATTTTGTATTTGACGTGAAAACCACTGAGAGAGATTTTTTCTTTGTCCCAACTACAATGACTAGAGACCATTTACGGTCTGCTTTCTTTTGGACTGAAATCAAAGCAGCATGGAGAAATCACTCAGCGCCTTGGGGCCTTTCTTTCTTTTGAAATGAAAATGTTTGTATTAAATTGGTATTTCAAATGTGTAGCAGTAAATTAAATTCAAGCTAAGATATAATATTAATAAAAATAGAATTACGCGTGTTTCAATGAAATAAAACTTGTATTATGTAGGTTGAATAAATGATGGTCAAAATCTTTATGTTGGTTTGATTAAAAATTTTAATATAAGGTGGACAATTTGCCGTAGGTTGAAAAGGAGATACTGTATTAAGATGGCATTTGACTAAATAGGATTAATGATTTGATATCGATATATCAAACGAAACTTAATTGGCAATATATTTGCATTGATACTCAAGTAAATCTATTATTCCAAGCGTTAACTAATTCTTTTATAAAAAGGCCTAAAAGATGTAAGTATCTGACAATAAATTCCTCAATTGCTCTTATGAACTATAATGAATTTAGAAATACCTCGATATCTATATATTTTATCAATACACTAACAAATAAAAACAGTTTTAGATCAGTGTTAACCACTATAAACACCACGTTTCTCTTCTACGGCTACTTTTACATTTCGGGTGAAATTATTTTCTACGAAGTTTTACCAGTTTCATCTTTCCGTTTACATGAAGCACTAATTCTCAACAATGTATATAACAATGTATATCAGAAATAAGCTGCTTTAAAAGAGACACTGAGTTAAAAAATAAATTAATGCAATTATTGCATGTTCTGGTATAATTTCACTTCTTAGCAATAAATTTATCCAACTTCGTTTCCCTACAATTTTTTAATAAATACTTTTCTTTATAGATTGGTCTTCGACATTGTAACCATTTTTTGTCCTTTTACTCGCATTAGATTAATTGCGACTTTCTTTTGCCTGAAGTTTGAAATTTGTTCACGCCGCATTGTGATCGATTTCATAAATATAGCTGAACAAAAATACTTTGGTTCATGAAACACACATATAAGTTTTAATATGGTCGTTATATTGATAGCAAACATGAACCTAACTCAATAAATTATCATCAGTTACTAAGATCTTCATCAGGGGTATCTTTTTCTGAAGAACTGTATTCTACAGTCAGATTGTTTTTCAATAGTAACGCAGCTTCTTCTGATAATCTAATTTCGTGTTTCTTAGATTTATATCTGAGCTTCGTGATTAATAACATTTTCATTGCGTATTCCAAGGTATTTTGCCTAGAAAATATTCTTGAGAATTGTTCTTGAAATATTTAAAAATCTATATTTCGAAGTTCTCGTGCTTCTTCGGAAAACTGGCCATTTGGTAGAATGGCGAGTTCAACTATTTGTCGCCCGTGTATTAATAATTTATGGACACTAGGCGGCATATAATACCAGTTATATAATTGAACATACAATTTTGAAGTATCAAAAGGTAAATATTTCAAATGCGTTTTCATCAATTTCTTGGTCACTAGAAATTATTTGTAAAATTATTGAAAAACGCTTTATAAGTTTAATGACTAATCCCGTTATGTCGGATCATAAGTTCGGATTAGCAAAAAATCTGACGGCGGTATTTCTATCATTGGTTGTTCCAGAAATTTGTTTTTGTAAATCTACTAAAAAACCAATTTTTTTCTAAATCTGTCTTGAATCATTTTTTTTTATCTTTTCTACTTTTTCTTAGTCTGGTTTTATTGCTTGCCATTTTTTAATTTCAAATTTATATGGCAAATGAAAGAGACGCTCGAAGCATCTTATGCAAGCATGCAGTCCTGACAATCCAAATCCGAATTTCGAAGCTTCTATAGCTTTTTTATTATGTTTCTCAAGTATATTCATTTCTCTTGGCAAACCTCCACAAATGTGAAATTTCTGACTAGATTGTTCAGTCAGAATACTACAAATTTTCCCATCAACCATAATCATTACCAATGATTGATCTACCAAAAGTTCTTTATTATAAGTTTTAACTTTTGAAGGGCGAAGATTTGTTATTTGAAATTCTATTCTTTCTACTTTCTGTAGTTATAATTTTTATTTTTAACTATTATTTTTAATTGCCATACTTCGAAAGGTAAATTTAAAGAAAGACAAAAAGAATAAAATATAATTGTCTGCAATTGATGCTAATTAAAATTTAATTAAAACGAAGAACATAATCTATATCTATGTAGAGATTGCTTAATAAAATCGTCTGTCAGAAAAAAAGCAAAAGAGGAAAAAAATATTAAAAATTATATATATATATATATATAAAAGAGGCAAAACATAATGGAAAAATAATAAAATAAAAAAAAACATTCATATCAAATTCGACACTCTCTCTCTCTCTATATATATATATACAGTTAAATATTTTCCAAACAATCAAAATTCAAGTAACATTTTCAATATAAATACTTATTAAACTAATAATTAAAATTAAAAATAAAATAATGTTACCTTATTAATAATCATACAATGAAATACAAAAAGATAAATTAAAAACTAATCAATTAATCAATCAACTAATCATAAACTAATCAATATAATTGCCATTAAAAAGCAAGATATATGTGGAAACAAAGTTTTTAAAAAATTCCGGGTTCCCTGACAGATCCAGGTATAATATTCAGTACTCTTTTTTTCAATACATCTAGTATATAAAAATATAACTTAGAAGGCAGAGACTTCCGAAGAAATATCTTTTGCTTTCCAAATAACACTTAGTGAAATGGTATAATACCATATATTTCTCATTTATTAAAAATATATTTAAAACTCGCATTTAATATATGTAACTTAGATATAATATTAACCTTGGATAACACAATGACTATATAAACACAAATATTATTTTAAAATAAGTCAAACAATAAATAACACAAATCACTTATCTCCCTTCTATAAGATCATAAAATGTACTATCTCATTATGAAAACTTTTACGCATTACAGGCAAAATTACAGGAACTAAAAATTTAAATTAGAGATGGTGTATTGCTTGATGGGTATTTATGCTACCAATAAAGCAATTGGTACCAAGAAATAACAATGTTGGGTTTTTTTATTTTTGTCCAGATAGATTTATAAAATCGATCACTGTGTGCTGTCTATAAAATGCATTTCATGTTAAAAGCATTTACGTTTTTCAACACTATATACTTTCCCTTTTTTAAAAAAAATATAGGTTTTCGGTCCAAACTTCAAGTGTCAATGCATTTTTTATAAATGCAACATCAATTAGAGCTACGAAGTATAGAGTTTGAAACAAACATCTTAAATTTCGGTTGTCGTGAAACCTGAAAAAGAAAGACACCAAAAAATTTTAATGAATTCTTATTTCTAAAAATTAAAATCCTCCAATAAATGTTTTTGAAGAAATATTTTACTTACTATGAAATGAGCTGAAATAAATCATAATTTTGAAAAAGAAGAGAGAGTTTATGGAATTCCACGCTTTTAGATATTACATTTAACTGCTGATATGCCAATATTTCTTTATTTAAAATCTTTTAGGTAATTGAAAATACATTTCTCTTTGTTGGAAAGCAGAGAGACAACAAAGTACGCATAAAAACGAGAGAGTCCATTTTTCTTCTAATAAGATGCATTTATTACTATTGGATTTATCTTCTTGATAAACATTAAAAAAAAACTACTAAATTATTATATACACACACCGCTTCATATGATCGATTCAATTGATACAAGTGATTACATGATTGAATGAAAGAGAAGCATGATCGAAACAAAAAAACAGAGAAAACACAGGCATTTTATATACACCAACATCATGACGTAATACAGAAAATGATGTCATTCTGATAAACAAATTTCTACCTTGCGGCACAGGAATAATCAGAAAATTGAGTTATCTTACCGCACGACCGATAATCTCCAACACCCTTGTTTTATAATAAAAATACATTTAAATGTTTGAGACTCTATTCCATTATCTACACTTTCCAAAAATTTATATTCCTTAAGCACTCGATTAATCATTCCTGCAAATAAGATCTTAGGTTTTCTGAACAGAATCGAGGAACATTTCAAATTCAAAAGTCAAAAATCAAACAGAAATACTAATAGTAAAAAACTTAACTTTCTAGGATCAGAGTTTCCGACTCTATTTCTAAAGTTGTTTCTAAGTGAAAGGATTGAAAATATGAGCATGAAAGAAAGAAAACATTCGTTTAAAAAGTCTTTCCGAAAAGTATTTAAAATTCACATCCATATTTATTTCACACTTTTCTCATTTAAAAATAAGCATAAAATTCACTCAACACCTTTTCAGCTGCTTTAAAAAAAGCAAGGCGAAAGAACAAAAATTGTGCGAGCAATTAGCTCCACATCTTTTAAAACTCGCTAACTAGCCTTCTGAAGCAGAGTTAGAAGCAATCTAATTGGCACCGTAAAGGTGTTTTTAATTGCCATCTTCTGTGGCTAAATTTCAAAGCACTGACTTTATTATACCACATAACAATAGATTTCGAGAACACGCTCTCCCAACTTTTCCTACTGCATTTGTCAGAAGTATTGTTGTGGGTTTCAGAATTCTAGGAGGAAAAGCTAACAATAAAGAGTGGTACGAAACTCTGGAAGTGTCATAAAGTGTCTGCAAACAAATAAGAGTACATTTTCTCCAAAGCTATTTCAAATTTTACGAGATAAACTAAGCCCGGAAAGTATGCATGCATATTATTCTTATTGGTTATTCAAAGCGACTTTCCCTGCTTTTTTCATCCTCTTAAACAGTTCACTGAGGAGGAACGTATAAAAAGCAACCGTTCCTTTTGGAAAGACTTTTATTTTTAACAAAACACTCTTAGCGATGCTTTCCAGCAATCTACCATATGAATGGGGAGAAGTGTTTCATTCAAATCCCCGTTTAGATGCATTCAGACTCTTAGATATCAAGTTTTTATCATGCCTTCCTTTCAGTTTCTCAACTTTCACTGCAGAGCTAATTTCCAGCGCTTTCACAGAGTGTCATTTTAATAAATTTCGCTCCACCACGGAGCTGTAGTTGAGAATGCATTTTAAAGCAAACCACTTACTTATATTCTAAGTAATGATGATCCTGAATATTTTGAAAATTTCAAGATTGTTGAAGAATTTAATAACAGCTCAGTTTTCCTTTATTTTGAAACCACGCGTGACTCATTTAAGCTAGTTACACATTTAAAACGAAATGAATAAGATTCTTTCCTAAGCTTTTATCCAACTATTCTGTTATTTTCTAAAAACAAATAAATGTAAGAGTAATATATGTTACTTTTTTGTCTTATGAAACTGTATAATCCTCTTATTGTTATTCGAATTTAATCATTATATATTCTCTAATATTTATTTCTAGTGCATGCCTTACCACTTTTCGCTTAAGAAGCAAAATCAAATTGAATTTTGCCTTCTTTTACAAGCAAATAAAGATTCAAATGATAAAACCTATCATCCGCAACTTATTAGGCAAGAAAGATTGAACGACGCATAAAAAATTAATTTTGAATTCATACACATTATATCTTATATAATCTCTATGGCTATATCTAATGTTTACCCATATGATTTTGGGATTTGGAATTTTCTTCAATATTTAAGATACAAAGTACCAAGCCATCAAATGATACGTTTTTGTTTTAAAGCATACCACTTACTTATATTATAAGCATTGACAATCCTGAATATTTTGAAAATTTCAAGATTTTTGAAGAATTTTATAACAGCTCAGCCTTTATTTTGAAACCACGCGTGACTCAGTTTAGCTAGTTACACATTTAAAACGAAATGAATAAGATTCTTTCCTAAAATATTATCCAACTATTCTGTTTTTTTCTAAAAGCAAATAAATGTAGGAGTATTATAAGTTTCTTTTTTATCTTATGCAAGTGTATAATACTCTTATTTTTATTCGAATTTAATCATTATATATTCTCTAATATTTATTTCTAGTGCATGCCTTACCACTTTTCTCTTAAGAAGCAAAATCAAATTGAATTTTGCCTTCTTTTACAAGCAAATAATGCTTCAAATGGCAAAACATATCATTCGCAACTTATTATTCAAGAATAATTGAACGATGCATGAAAAATTTAATTTTGAATGCAAACTTTATATCTAATATCATCTCTATGATTATATCTAATGTTAACTCATATGAGTTTGGGATCTGGCATTTTCTTCAATATTTAAGATATAAAGTACCAAGCCAGCAAATGATACGTTTTTATAAATATTACTTTTTTCTGAAAAAACCAAGTGAAGCAATAAATCATGATTAGGAGAAAAATTCTCAAATTAAAGAGTTATAATTTATACGTAGTAATAAAATCGAGGTACAGTTGAAATATCACTACAAAATGTCTCTGTTCATACCACCAGAGTTGTAAAACTTTGTATATAAAAGGGCATGATAATTTATTTTTATAAAATTTAAATTTAATTTAATTTGTTAATGGAAATTTCTTCATGTCGAAATCATCTTTAATCGCTGTTGGGAGACAGCCATTATTCTATCTAGCTTGGTGAGTAAGTGAGATGGCTCTTTATCTGAAGCAGTTCCTTTACAGATAATGGTTAGTATAATTCAATAGAATTTAGCGAATATATTATGAATAAATAATTATTAAATGGGAGATAAACGCAGTTCTTTCTTACGATCTATTTTCTTAATGACTTGTTGTAACAATTCATCCACCTTTGCATTCACCATTTTCGGGAAAAGTAGCCCCATACGGCAAATTCTGGAATAATGGTAATCATTTTGAGTTGAAAAGCTATTTATGCTGTCTATAATGAATGTTTACGATCGAAGGTAGCATGTCTATTTAAGGTTTCAAAATCACATTACTTTTAAAAGACGATTTCCGAAGCTAAGTGGTCAGTATTCTTCAGTAGGAAGGAAAACCCGAATGACGTCGAGCTCTCCGTGTTATAGTGCTATGATGGATTTTATGAAAATGCTCTTTGTTCATGCTTTTTAAAAGCTTCTTTGAGCTAGTTTTTTTCTATTTTGAGCCCCATTAGCTTTACCCTAACCTGTCTTTCACGTGCAAGGTGGGTCATACTGATTATCTTTCGGCATGAGATAGACGAAGAAAGAATGACAAATTTCCCTGAGTTTCTCATGTAATATCAGAATGGTTAGCACAACTTTTTTCAAATTATTTCTATTCCTGTGATTTCATATAGTTTCAAAATAGGATTTTAATCTGACAAATATAAAATATATATAAAAAAATCCGATAATAATATCCGTACTCATTATTAAATCTTCATCAGGTTCCTAGCTTTATAGTAAACATATACCGCCAAATGGGATACAAATATTTATATATTTTACGTTTTTATGCTTTTAAAAATCACTTTACTGCGTACTTGTTAGAGTCGTTTTGAGCTTCTCGGGAGTTTTACTAAATTTATATAACCGTCACATTTATAAAAAATCCATCATCGTATGAAACAGCATTAATTAGAAAAGATTTATTTGGTCACCTGATTTCCTCTGGAAAGATCAAGAGTTCTTGTTTTCAGAGAATTAAAGATGAGATATTAGGAAACAGAGGAAAAGCAAGGCAACTTCATTTTATATGAGCTTTTAAGGCTACCATGGATCTTCAAAATCATTTTTCAAAATTTTGAACTAATCAATTTGAAATTTTGCATGCATTAATAAGTGCACTATATAAGACAACACACAAAATTTCATTGCAATATATTTATTTGCTTCAGAGTTATGGGTATAAAAGTAATTTTTAATAGCAGTTAATGGCCTTGAAGATGAATGTTCCAGGCTCACCAAAATTACTCGAAATCACTCTAAATTAGTTACTCTAACCCTTTTCAAACAAAAATTGTGATTAATTTTTATGTTTCAGAAAGGAATTTAAAAATGAACACACATAATAACTCGAAACTATTGATTTTGGAAAAATAATATGCCCAACATTAGATATGGAAGACATTATTTACAGTTTAATAACAAAATAACTTCGATATGAATGCCAAAAATTCTTTTCCATATATGTTTTATACTTATATAAAATTTCATGAAATTTGAACAAAAATTGAAGCGCCTGAAATATTTATCCTAATGGGCATTAACTGTTATTAAAAATCGCCTTTATATCCATAACTCATAAATAAATAAATATAGATAGTTCAGTGAAATTTGATGTGTTTTTTCTTATTGAGTGCTCCTATTAATGGCTGCAAAATTTCAAATTGCGTCGTTGAAAATTTAAAAAATGATTTTGAAGGTCCCTGGTCGCCTTAAGTGGGGATGCAGAATATAATTTATGTTATGAAGGATATCAAAAGATATTATAGATAAAATATTTTAAGTGAAAGTTAATAGAACAATGTGAAGATAAATGATGAATTGTAAATTTTTCATATAAAACGAACGTACATTTTCCTTCAGTTCTTTTTTCTATTAATGAGAGTTGATCAATTCAACATTCTAATAAATCAGTTTTTTCCTTTATTTTTGTAAACTTAAGATAAAATTTCCTTCCCCGGTTCTTTGTTTCCTACACAATAAGCATGTTTATTTTTATCTGCAAAGTTCTTCAACTATCAGAAAATTCAAATCAAGAAAGGACATACTCAACAGAAATGGCAAAACGATCACAAATAGTTCGAGCAAAAGATTTTCATTAAAATAATAAATAAGTAAATAAATCTTTCTTTCTCAGTCAAGGAAAAAATACTTCTTCAATTTTTAGTCAATAGTCTTTCAATTCTTTTTAAAATTCTTAGTAAAATAATTATTTGAATTATTTGAAATTATCATATTAAAAAGACTTACTAACAAACAATTTTTAAATATTTATTCTCTATATTTGAGTTGCCATATTACCGACAAACTCCACGCACCAGAAAACTGGTCCCAACCACAAAATGTGCTTCGGTCGGCTACGACATTAAAGCTGCAGTAGCGTTTGATAGGGTCAAGTATCCTTAACTTGACTTTTTCTAAATAATTTAAAAATTAAACCACTTAGAATTAAAATATCGCGTAATGTCAGATATCAAATTAAAGCTAGAAATATGATTAAAACTCAGAAATAATTTAATCAATCATATTTTCAATCGTAACTTCTAATCCTCTGAGGAATGAAAAATTGAAAATTTACTTTTGGACTCCCAAAACATATTTACCTACACACCATTACGATGGCTTTTCTGATTGGAATGAAAATCCCCTTCAATTGACTATATGACCAAAGGTCAAATAAAAATGTCACCTGGAAATTACCAATTATCTCACAATCTGAGAAAATCGCGTACGGCAAGTATGCCTAGGGGTCAAGTATCCCTAGTGTCCCCTACGACACGACGCGCTGTTTCATGAGCATGAAATAGTGGTAGTCATCCGGCACCAAATCTGCGGTATAGTGGGTTGATCAAAATCATTCGAGTAGAACTGCTGCAAATTTATTTGGGTGCGTCTAGCAGTGTGTGGGCAAACATTATCG